>JACEFZ010001875.1:260000-357500 GCA_014155875.1 Cepaea nemoralis
AATGTTCTTTTATGTAATTTAGGGTTATTTTTCTTCTTTCGGTTTCATTCTGAGTGTTCTTTTTCTCAATACCAAGAATGTTTTCTATCATCTCAGGCAGTTGCTGCTGTCTTCAAGCTGGGAAGTTGTTTGCATCGTAAATGGGTTTGACTATTGATATGTTAAGTATGGGATCTGCCCTAATCTTTTGTTTTGCAGTTTCTACAAAGTTGCTACGCTTCAGTCTTCCCTTTCCAAAACCATTAAACCTGTTATACATAGGGTTGTCTGTCAATCTTCTAAATTTTTCTGCTTGTTGCTGGGCTCTGCTATCTCTTCTATCCTTCATTGCTTGTAAAGAAGTGATCTTTTCTAGTTCATTAATAGGCGTTGTCTTCAGGCTTCCAGTTATGATTCGCATTCCTTGGTTTTGGACTCTACCTATTTTGTTAAAGAATGACTTAGATGCTGTTGCCCAAGCTGCAATGCCATATTCCAGTACTGGCCTCACCCGTCCAGTATATAACTTCTTGAGAACTTTCTCATCTGCTCCCCACGTTGTACCAGCAAGCTTTTTCATGATTGCCATTCTTTGCCTTGCTCTTGTTCGATTTTTCTCAACCTGTGTCTTCCATGTCAGGCGACGATCAAAGGTGACTCCTAGATAGTTTGGATTTTCTTCATGGCGCAATATTTGTCCATTCAATACCAGCTTAGGTTGCTGAGTTTTATTTGAGAGGGAGAACACTGTGCATGTTGTTTTCTCCTCACTTATCTTCACTAGCCATGATTTTGACCAGTCCTCTAGCGCTAATAAGGCTTGCTGTATTCTGCTGTTAGCTGTACTAATATATTCTTCAGATGTCCATATGGCTAGGTCATCTGCAAAGGTTGATGTGTGTACTCTAGCTGGAAAATTTTCCGTGATGTCATTTATATATGCTAGGAATAATGTTGGTGAAAGAACTCCTCCTTGGGGGACACCTTGCTCCAACAGCATCATTTTGCTGGTTTGTCCTTGTACTTTTGTCCTGGCAGTTCTGTTCTCAAGGTAGTGGCTGATCCATTTATACATTTTCCCACAAACATGCATTTTTTGCAGTTTTACTTTCAGTCCTTCCTTCCATACTTTATCAAATGCTTTTTCTAAATCCTTCCAGACCGCTAGTGTGTGCTTTTTCTCTTGGAAGGCATCCTCTATTTCCTGAGCTATATAGGTTATTTGATCTTCAGTGGATCTGTACTTTCTGAATCCTGCTTGGTGTGGTGTTAAGAGTTGGTTTTCTTCCAGATGCCATGTTAGCCTGCCATTGATAATGCGTTCCATTAATTTTCCTACACAGCTAAGTAGACTGATAGGTCGATAGCCATTTGGTTCTTCCAGGTCTTTTCCTTTCTTTGGGACTGGTATTAGTATAGCTTCCTTCCTTCATGCCTGTGGGACTATTCCTCTCTTCCAGCTGTGATTTAGGACTGCTAGTAGTTTCTTTTTTGCCTTGGTGCGTAGTCCTATTAGCATTTCATTTGTGATTCCATCCTTTCCTGGTGATTTCTTCTTTTTTAGGGTATTCATTGCCTGTTCCATTTCTTCCACTGTTAGATTTGCCATCATATATTCTGCTGCTGTCTCTGTATTACTATGATGTATCTGTTTATCTTTGATTGCTTTCTTCTGTTCGGATGTAATATCAATGTGGATTGCACTGGCATAGTGTTCCATTAGTGCATTTGCAGCCTTTTTTCCTGTAAGCAAGGCATTTCCTTGTTTAATTGTTATTTGTTTGTTTCTAGGTCCTTCATTGTTCATGGCTTTCACTAGTTTCCATAGTTTGTTTCCATCCCTGTCAAAATTCAGGTTTTCTGTTTTTTCCCTCCAACAATCTCTTGTTGTTTGATTTACTGTTCTTTTATATTTTGCTGAGATGGCTTTGAGAGAGATGTTCGCTTCAGTTGTTTGTTCTCTCTCTGCTGTCTTCCTGGCATCTTCAACTTTGTCCTCCAAAATTTGTAGTTCTTCAGTCCAGTATGGTTTGTAATTTTTCCTCGCTCCTCTTGGAATAGACTCAGTGGCCGCCTGTATTATTGCTCTGTTTAGACTTTCCACCATTTGCTTCATGTTGCCATATCGTGTATTTATGTTTTCACAATATGTGTCTGTTGGTATGGCAAATCTGTCTCAATCTGCTCGTTTGTAATTCCATCGGAGCAAAGGCTTTTGCTCCTGTGGAACATACTCCATATTCATTACAAGTTTGATTGGTCTGTGGTCACTACCTGCTAATTGGTCAAGCACATGGCGATCGATTTTGTGGAGGATGTCTCCTGTGCAGAAAGCTAAGTCTGGAGTAGAAGTGGTAAACCATCTTCTGGAGTAGAAGCTCGGTGTGTCATCCGCTTTGTTGAGTAGATGGAGATTTGAGTCTATTTCCCAGTCCTCCACTTCATCTCCTCTTTTGTCAGTATCTGGGTATCTCCATCTTTCTGAACGGCTATTAAAGTCTCCGACAATAATGCAGTTTGTGTCAGTTATTTTCATGTTTGATAGTGTAAGGTCCTTATCTGCTGGGCTATACAGATTGTAAATTCTTATTTTCACGTCCTTTATCATTATATCAACACCTATAATTTCCGTTTGGTTGTCAGAGATCACAGATACTTTGCTGCAAGGTATTGTATTTCGTGTAAGTATTAGAACTCCTCCTTTGTGTCCTTCGCGGTCGAAACGTGTGGCCTGATATCCTCTGACTGAGAATTTGCGATTGGCGTTGAGGTGTGTCTCTTGAATGCATGCCACATCTATTATATCTTTATGAAGACGTTGTGTTAGGGAGACTTTCTTGTTATAAACTCCTTCGGCATTCCACTGTAGTATGTTGAGTGTCCTGGGTATTTGGTCAATAGCTCTTAACCTACTCCTCTGTGCCTTGACTCCACAGCACAGGGGAAGGTGACCACCAGTAGTTATGGGTGGACCCCCTCGAGGCAGGGGGCCCAGCACTATCACCGCCTGATGGGACTTCGCGGGATTAGCACCATAACGATTAATTTTGATTTGTGACATCATGAATTAAGTTACGTTGCACTGCTTTGTCAAGCCTGTGGCTCAGTACATCCGATTTCGACAAGCATTTATTCGGGGTGCTTTCCCTAGCCTTTGACTGTCCCCAGTCTACCTACAAGGCAGCAGGTTTATGTGTCCCTTGGTCTGGTCCCTCTCCCTTGACCTGTCCGACATGGGTGACCCTATCAGTAGCTGTGCTACCGTCGGCATAGCTCTTGGGGTCATTGGAACGCGCAAGCCCCTCTACCTCGTCACGGTGGACACACAGCAGAGGGGGAGGGGAATATTAGATGTATAACATTTAATGGGACAATAGAATTTTACCCATTGACCGTAATGACAATGAAAACACCATATATCACAGGAAGAGTGACAGCGTGTGTTCTAGACTCACCAGTGGCAGATCTAATCATCGGAAATGTGCCAGGAGTTAAAGAATGTACAGAAGAAGACATCAAGAACTGGGATCAAAGATATGAGGTGAAAAGTAACGAGGTAGTTACCAGAAGAAAACTTCGATTAGGACCTATAGTTGAAGATGAAGATGCACTTGAAGTTGACAACCAAACAGGGACTGAGGACAAATATAGTACGGCTGAGCAGGTGAGAATGGATCTCAAACATAGCTTTAGTGAATCACAGAGACAAGATACTACTCGGGACAATTGGGTCCGAGGGTGTAGTAAAGTAGAACATAGGCAGCCAAAGAAGGGTAGATGGTGCTTTGAAAGGAAGAACAATATTCTCAATCGCCGTTTTTTAGATGACAAAACTACACGGAGGCAAGTAGTAGTACCCTTAGCACATAGAGACCGATATACAAGAACAGCTCAGGATTATTGCATGTGCAGGGCACATAGGAATAAGGCGTACGCATCAAAGAGCAGGGTGCCAGTTATATTGGCCAGGATTTGGTAAAGAGGGCAAGCTAAACAGAGAATCCTGTGTAAAGGTGCAAGATATAGATAGGAAAGTTAAGGCAGTTCAAAAGAGTACTAACGACATCACTGACCCAGGGTTAGGAATAGCATACAGGTGTTGTAAATATATAGGGACCATGAGTGATGGTTACACGAAGGGTAGACGAATCATCGACAGGAATCGGTGGAGGTTTGATGCAAGAAAAGAACCACCTGATATAGGGTCCGTACACAAAAAGTTTATGTGTTCTTCAAGATGTTAATAGACCTGCGGGTACACAAATATAATGTTTTTATATGATATGTTTATTATTATGCGAGGTATTAGCTCATGCATTGGTACACAAGATGAAAAGTTGGTTGTAGTGATGTGTGGGGAATATAGGAGTTTACTATGACTACTTGATGAATTATTTAGTGTGGTAGCTGGAGTAAGTTGGAGTCATACTTACGGCTACCCGGGCAAGGTGTCTGGGTCACATATTTGATAAGTATTAGTCTTCCATTATTTGAAAACGATGTTTTCTTTTGAGGAGGGGGCAGTGACACATGCCTGGGTTCATTATCAGTAAGGTGAGAGTCCGTACAATATAAACAAGTTCACAGGGTGAAAGGGCATTCACCAGAAAGAAAATATAAGAAGATAAACGGGGAAAGGTGGGGGAGAGGGCTGAAAAGAAGGGTTTAAAAGACAGTGAAATACTTTGACGGGGACAGTTGAAGTTGAGACCGAGAGAGGGTCGGATGTTTTTGGACATTTGAGATTTGGAGACCCGACAGCGAGGTCAGTGGTCTGGGAAATGGAATGACAGCGGAGGTGGGGAGAGAGCTCCGAGCTGTGTGTTTCTCAAGTTTTGTTTTAAGTTGAAGTTTAGATCCAGTGGGGGATGGATCGAGTGAATTCGGGCCGGGAAGAGCGGCTAGTAAAACTGTCGTAGTGGATGAGATTAAGTAGGCCTTGAGAGGCAGTGTTCTTTGAGTTTTAGATTGTGATGAAGAGATATTCTGGAAATACTGTTCCTGGGTGTATATATTACGTATGTCCGTGTTCATTCGTCATTAAAGGAATTGATGTGCGCAAATTAACTCTTGTTCTCTGACTGGTGGATGTGTGAATACGGTGGTGACTTATGGTGTGAGATAGGTGGCAAGCTCAGCTTCCACTCTGCAGTGAGAGAGTAGAAGCATTAGACCCTAGACAACGACAAATCTCATTCTGGTGCAAAAGAGTTTGCGTCAATGACCAAAGAAAGCTGTTTGTCTCTTTCTTATTGTTGTATATAGTGTTCTAGTTTCATTAGCCTGTTTCAGGCAGTCGTCGTTAGTTCAATGAATTCTCAACATTCGTCTCAGAAACCACATCTCCGTTGCTTCTAATTTCTTCTTAATTTGTTCATTTACATTTAAAATTTCACTGCCATACAGCAAAACTGGTTCTACATTGCATTTCAGCTCTATCTTTCTTACACTCAGTGATAGTGACCTATTGCACAAGATACTCTTCATTTTCTGAAATGCGGCCTTTGCCTGCTCTATTCTGCTCTTAATCTCTGTTGTACATCTTCCATCTGATGTTATAAATGCCCTTAGGTATCTAAAATTAGCCACTTGGTTAAGAATTTTTCCTTCTATTTCTATGTCACATTTTGGTGTCACCATTTTCTTTGATATCACCATTGTTACTGTTTTCTTGATATTCAAGGAGTGTCCTTTCCTTGCGCTCTCTGTTACTACAGTGTCCAACAATTGTTGTAGGTCTGTTGATTTATCTGCCACCAATAGTGTGTCTTCTGCATAGCGTATATTATTTATATTATAACCTCCAACTAGTATTCCTGGCATCTCTTTGATCTCTCTCATTATTACTTCGCTATATAGGGAGAAGAGATCTGGTGACAAGATGTAACTGGATTAAATTCAGACTTACAAGCAGGAACTAGAATCCTGTATTTTATCCTCATTCAGAAAAATGGTTTGGGGGAGACGTGTAGAATGCTGCAGTATAGTCGAGCTATCTCTCTACCGACTGGATGGTATACAGACTGTTAGGTATTGTTTAACCCCAGTCGCCAGCTTCTCGGCCAGTCTACTCACCATTGAGAAGCCATGATTATCTGTTCATAGACTGTTCACAGGAGGGATTAGACTTATATGGGAACCTTCTTGGGAAAGCTGCAACCTGGGACCTTCCCAACACCACTTCAGATGATAATAGGATGTTTATGGACCAGAATGGCAGTGTGTCCCTATGTATGCCCCATACTAGAAAGTCTACCAGTGTTTTACTCTCAGTGACGGTTGAAGGGATAATTCATGATGTACTTGAGTTGTGGCGCAGGAGGAGTTTATAGATTTGATGTGTGATGGAGGAGAGTTATTTTGTTTATATTTGTGGTCTGTTGGTTGGTTTTTAAAGTGTTGGAACGTGGGGATTTTCATCATTGTTTTACACTGCACATATTTTTTTGTTCGAAGTACAAACTGTAAACAAGATGGAGCCTGGGTCCTCACTTGACCCCTGCAGTTCATTAAATAAAACCTGATTGTGTTGAGAACAGTGTTGTTACGTACATGTCTCAGGTGAATGTCTTGTACAAATGTTGTCAAGTACAATTCCTGGTGCATGTCTTGTTCAACTGTGGTTGATGTCAGTGAAATGTGAAGCTTGTGTAGAAATGTTGTCCAGTATCTCTCATGATGTATGGCTTGTCAATTGTTGGTGTAAACATTTCCATGTGAATGTATGTCCAACTTTTGTCAAGAACCTATCACATAGATGTCTTGTTCAACAGGTGTTTAGTACAGTTATTGTTGATGTTCATGTTCACTACGGGTGAGTCCTAAAGTCATAATGTCTAATTGTACAACTGACATATGTCACTTTGACAACTATAATTAAGGGGAGATCTAATGCGGCGGACTGAAAGCACACTGATAACACTATGGTGAGAGAACTAATTCCTCGGTTGTACAGGGGCGAATAGTCCAGATCTCCTTATGTCCTTTGAGGGGACCTTTTCCTTCTTTTATAAATTTTGTAGGAATCTCACAGTGGGGGTTCTGAACCAAGAAAACTGGTTCCTCTAAAGGGCTAAGCGGGAATGATTTTTCTACCTCATTTGCGATGCCTCTAGACAAAACTTGCCAAATCATACCCTTTATCTTCTCTATCTATTATACTAGATATTTTCTACAGAGACCACTTCTAATTGGGTCCTCTGTTTTCTCCTAACATGCTGTGTAAAGGACTTTTAACTAACTTTAACTGTTATGGGAGACAAATTCTGCATGGAATGTGTCACTGGGTGTTAGGGTTGACAAAGATGATGACATGTCTGACATTAGAAAGGTAATATTAATAAACAATGACATTGCTCTCATCATCAGCGGAGAAATACATTAATTTGTAGTAAACTGCCATTTGTGTGTTAATCCTTCAGTCCTTGCAGCAAGATGCCAAAGAAAGTGTTAGCGACAAAAACATAATCACAAATGTATTACGTTCACCAAAGTCAAATATCATCAACATGTGCCATGTTGATCAGCGCCGGCGGTCATGTTTCACTATCTCACCATTCACAAAGAGGCCTTCCTGAAATGATCGCAATGGCGGGACGGCTGGGAGAAGCTGTCTGCAGTTTCCAGGTGAATACTTTGAAGTGGATTACGGTTTCAGACTTTTAGATGAGTAATTGTATTTTTCTGACCAAGGATCCAATACGTTTTGAACACCCCATACTTTTTGAACTAAGATACAATACTTTTTGAACAGATACAATACTTTTGAACAAAGACCCAATATTTTTTTAACAGAGATACAATACTTTTTGTACTAAGATCCAATACCTTTTGAACAGAGATACACTACTTTTTGTACTAAGATCCAATACCTTTTTAACAGAGATACAATACTTTTTGTACTAAGATCCAATACCTTTTGAACAGAGATACAATACTTTTTTGTACTAAGATCCAATACCTTTTGAACAGAGATACAATACTTTTTGTACTAAGATCCAATACCTTTTGAACAGAGATACACTACTTTTTGTACTAAGATCCAATACCTTTTTAACAGAGATACAATACTTTTTGAACTGCGATCCACTACTTTTTGAATAAAGATCCAATACTTTTTGAACAAACATCCATTATTTTTTTGTGCGTGCAAAGATCCAATACTTTTGTAACAGAGATCCAATACCTTTTGAATAAAGATCCAATACTCTTAAAATAAAGATCCAGTACTTTTTGAACAGAGATACAATACTTTTTTTAAAAACAAAGATCCAGTACTTTTGAACAAAGATACTATACCTTTTGAACAGAGATCCAATACTTTTTGAATAAAGATCCAATATTTTTTAACAAAGATCAAAACATTTTTGAAAAAAAAAAGGATCCAGTACTTTTTGAATAAAGATCCAATATTTTTGAAGAAAAATACAATACTTTTTGAACAGAGATCCAATACTTTTTGAACAGAGATCCAATACTTTTTGAACAAAGATCCAATACCTTTGAACAAAGATCCAATACTTTTGAACAGACCTCAAATTAGTGTTGTTTCTTCTGTACAGCAATCATTTGTTTAACTGATTCTGCCCCAAACAAAGGCTCCTTGTGTGATCTGTTATGCTTCAAGGGTGCCAGTGAATGTATCACTTGCAATCGTGTGCCAATCATCTTGACTGATTTTACTTTCTTTGCTTAGTCATACCATGCTAAAGAATTCTGGCGACACATTAATTTTATACAAAAAGTGTGTATGGACTCCAAAGGTTGCTGTTTGCAAGATGGAAAACATACTGACCAATAAAAAGATGTCAACTGAAATGAGAAAATGTGTTGACAGATTTTGAACTTAAATGAATTCTGCCTCTAGGCCACTGACAACATTTGAAGATAAATGAATTCTGTCTCAAGGCCACAGACAAAATGTGAACATAGAGGAATTCTGCCTCTATCCCAAGGATAACATTTGAATATAAATGAATTCTGCCTGTAGGCCACGGTTGAAATGTGAACATAAATGAATTCTGTCTCTAGGCCATGCATAAAATTTGAAAATAAATGAATTCTGTCTTTAGGCCACGGATAAAATTTGAACATAAATGAATTCTGTCTCTAGGTCACAGACAGAATTTGAAGATAAATAAATTGTCTCTAGGTCACAGACAAAATTTGAAGGTAAATAAATTATGTCTCTAGGCCAGACAAAGTTTGATCAAAAATGAATTCTGTCACTAGGCCACAGACAAAAAGTTGAACATAAATGAATTCTGTCTCTAGGCCACAGACAAAAAGTTGAACATAAATGAATTCTGTCTTTAGGTCACAGACAAAAAGTTGAACAAAAATGAATTCTGTCTCTAGGCCACAGACAAAAAAAACATAAATGAATTCTGTCTCTAGACCACATATAACATTTGAACATACATGAATTCTGTCTCTAGGCCACAGACAAAAAGTTGAACATAAATGAATTCTGTCTCTAGGCCACAGACAAAAAGTTGAACATAAATGAATTCTGTCTCTAGGCCACAGACAAAAAGTTGAACATAAATGAATTCTGTCTCTAGGCCACAGACAAAAAGTTGAACATAAATGAATTCTGTCTCTAGGTCACAGACAAAAAGTTGAACATAAATGAATTCTGTCTCTAGGCCACAGACAAAAAAAACATAAATGAATTCTGTCTCTAGACCACATATAACATTTGAACATACATGAATTCTGTCTCTAGGCCACAGACAAAAAGTTGAACATAAATGAATTCTGTCTCTAGGCCACAGACAAAAAGTTGAACATAAATGAATTCTGTCTCTAGACCACATATAACATTTGAACATACATGAATTCTGTCTCTAGGCCACAGACAAAAAGTTGAACATAAATGAATTCTGTCTCTAGGCCACAGACAAAAAAAACATAAATGAATTCTGTCTCTAGACCACATATAACATTTGAACATACATGAATTCTGTCTCTAGGCCACAGACAAAAAGTTGAACATAAATGAATTCTGTCTCTAGACCACATATAACATTTGAACATACATGAATTCTGTCTCTAGGTCACAGACAAAAAGTTGAACATACATGAATTCTGTCTCTAGGCCACAGACAAAAAGTTGAACATAAATGAATTCTGTCTCTAGGCCACAGACAAAAAAAACATAAATGAATTCTGTCTCTAGACCACATATAACATTTGAACATACATGAATTCTGTCTCTAGGCCACAGACAAAAAAAACATAAATGAATTCTGTCTCTAGACCACATATAACATTTGAACATACATGAATTCTGTCTCTAGACCACATATAACATTTGAACATACATGAATTCTGTCTCTAGGCCACAGACAAAATTTGAACATACATGAATTCTGTCTCTAGGCCACAGATACAATCTGAACGTTCTGAAAATATGGTGAAGGGTTGCACTGGCCAACAAAAAAAGGTTGAGAACCACTGGTCTAGAGGATAGACTTCATTGCTCCGGGTTTTATCCCATATGGCTCGGTCTCTTTCTGCAGGGCGACCTTCAGAAAACATCATACAAAGCACAAACTCCATAGCTCCAGTGACGACCCCCAGGAGCCTCTGAGAAAAATGCACTCATGAACCGAAAGGTGTAGCCTGGAATCGAACCCACAACCTTCGGAGCACAAGGCAGACGGCTTGATCACTTCACCATGGAGACTCCAGGCCAGACAAAATGTGAACACAAATGAATTCTGCTATAGGCCACAGACAAAGTTTGAACACGAATTCTGCCACATCACATTTGAATCCTGTTACTCCCCCGATGTGTCTCCACCTTGCCGCGGTGGGGGAACTTGAGAGTCCCACTAACCCCAAGCGCTGTGCCAATGGATATAAACTATATATTGGACAGCTCTTGGGATAGGGACCAGACTAAGAGAGACACAACCTGCTGCTCTGCAGGTAGACTGAGGATAGCAGTCAAAATTTAAAATCAGGCGCACGAAGCCACAATCTTGGTCTAGATACTTACACAAACGCCTCCACCGATAAATGGAGGTGAGATACTGGGCACGCTACATGCCCAGTTCAGATACTTGTCCGAAGGCTCTCAGCTGGGGGATATGGGGGATCCCCGGATGAGAGGGCCTGACCGTTTCTCGTTCACTGCAGTACGGAGGTAAGGTGCTGAGCCGGCAGCACATGTAGTCTACCTCGTGAGCGAGTACTAAAAGGTGGAAAACACCTCGGTCGCACGTTCCGATGAAAGTCTTTAACCGTACTCATGGAGTGAGTGTAGTCAAAGGTAGAAAATTGTCTCGATGACACGAAATGGAACGCCTGGCTTGCGAATCCATTACGTGGCAGACCAAAGGAAAAGCTTACTGTGTGGAAGTCGAAATAAGAGTCTAACTTGTCTCGAACCTGAGGAAGGCTAACCTCATTAAAAATACCCGCTGAAGCCGGAAGTGCCAGCCTACGGGCGGCAAAATAAAAATGGCACTACGCAACTACGTCCGAGTGAAATGTTTTTCGTGACCGGAAAAGCTCTAACTAGTCTTCCCTCGTGCTAGGAAAATCTACCTAGTTTCCGAATGCCGCTCTTGTACGGAACAGCTCTGACTAGGTAGTTCTCCGAATGTCCTTCGTGCCTGGAACAGCTCTGATGGACACAAAGGCAAGCACATGTCTGAACCGAAAACTCGCTGAGTGGACACCGTCTGCAGACCCGTCTGGTTTGTGCGGGAACGGCCCGTGGTGAACGAAATGCCCAATATATGGAAGAGAGGATTTAACGCAGCCATGAGCAGGACGTGACGATTCCCTCGGTGAGCCCAGCACCAGGGCGCTATGTATCGGCCCTGCAACTATGGAAGCCACCTTGGATGGCGGAAAATGCTATGGACTGTCCCTGCCTTCCTTTGAGGGATGACCGTTGTCTTCGACCGTTCCAACTTGGCCAGCTGGGTTGTAGATGGCACCACAAAAGTGAGTCTCCCAGGAATGCTACCTGGTCAAAAAAGCACGCTATAGTCGGATGTGTTGGCCTACGGGTTTCTGCCCAAGGGCGCATAACAGACGCACCGCAACCACATCTGAAAAAACACTCCCGATGAACGCAAAGAAGAAGAAGAAGAATCCTGTTAATGTGTGTAGAGGTCAGCACAACCAAGAGGCTTAAGATACTAATTCTGAAACTTCCTGTACACAGGGTAGTGCGTTTGTTTCTTACACCGGTCATTTGGACTTCTCGCTCAGAAAGCAATGTCAAACTCCAATCATCCATCATGTGCCAAGCCGGTAAGCGTGGGCGGTCATGATTCGCCCTTTCACTTGATCACTAGTCGTGGATCAGCTCAGTGTTCTTATCTCGACCATGTCGAACGAACGAACAAAAATCTTTATTTTCAAAGGGTTAAGAATTGGGCACGCAGACCCATCTGACATTCTGCCCTTCTTCTCTCATGTCATTTGACCAAGCCATCTAGGTATTTACTTCTCTGCTTTCCCCTTGATCTTGCCAATTGTTACCAAGGTCTCCAATTTATTTCTTCTCATAACATGTCCAAAATATTTTGACAGTCCACATCTAATTTCTCTAAATCAGTATATGATTTTAATTTGTTTCTTGTAGAACTTGGTCATTGGTTTTTCTGTCTGTGCATGCTATGTACCACATTTCCACAGTCATCAGATATTTTTCCATTTGGCTGCTCATTGTCGACGCTTCACATCTTTACAAAAGTACAGGTTCTATGTAGCACCTCAAGCCTCTTTTTCTCATAGCAATTGACATCTTGTTATTGGTCAGTATGTTTTTCATCGTATAAAAGGCTACCTTCACAATGGCAATTTTTGGTCTAATCTCTTCATGGCATCTCCCATCAGATGTTATGACTATTCCGAGATAATTGTACCTACAAACCACCAAACTTAACATTGCCTAGAACATCAAGCTGGGGTTGATAGCAACATTTGTTTAGTGAATGTGTAAACTCCTTTAAGGCATTTATTTTAAATTAACTTCTTCTCTTCCTTTACTTACCCCAGCGAATTGTTTTGGGGGAGATGTTCATATCTTGTACATGCTCTTTGTAATGCTCTTTGTAAATTGGTATTCCTATCTCTATGTTGTTGTTTGTCCATCAAGAATGATGCCCATTCATTTCATCCAGTGGGGTTGAAAGTATGGAGCTGTGAGTTCTGAGATGGCTGGTAAGGCCTATGTTGGCTCAAAATTTTCTTTGACAATGTGGGCAAAGAATGCTCAACGTTCCAGGAGGGGGATCTCCTGCAGTGGTTTTTCTGCCCAGCCTTTTTGTTTCACAGCTCTTGCAGTCCTGTTTGCTTCACAAGTGACTACACCCCTGCGTAATGATGTACGCCACAAATTTCAGTCTTTGGCAGCAGCCTCCCAAGCGTTGTGATGAGTTTCAAAAGATTTTAGTGAAATCTTCAGTGTCTTTAAAGCGTTTCCTCTGGCCACCTTGGGAGCATTTACCACGACGCAGCTCAGTGTAAAAAATTTGTTTAGGGAACCTGCATGCGAGTCCTTTCTCTAATGGTTGTCCTTGATACCATCACTCCATCTTTTATATGGTCTTCCCTTTAGTCTATATTTCTTGAGTGTGGCTCTGTATGGCAGATAGAACCAGGGCATTCTTGTAAGGTACCTGGGACAAAACAAGTTAACAAAGCAATGAAACTAATGACAGAAAACAAAGACATCTTCAACATTCCAAACACTACATTAAAATATGCATATTTTTTATTGTTCTTCTTTGATGCTACTCTTCTATTGTAGAGTCAGATAAAAAAAGACCTTTCAGTCTTGTACATTTGGCACTAATGAACTAACACACACATGCACGCACACATTTAAACGCAGTCTTGATTTGTTAGAAAAGACCAGTAGGAACTCAAATCCTGGACACTGATCCCACAGCTCAAGTATTCTAACATCATACCATGCAGACATCTATATGCCAGTTAAATATCAGTGACCTTTTCTCCAAGATGAAATACCAAATTTATAATGGGGATGAAGTGAGCAAAGCAGGACAGACAAACTAACAAACAATGAAATATTAATGCAGCAAAAGATTGCTTTTAAGGGTTCTGGGAATACAGCAATGCCAAAAATAAGGTGTAACACTTGTAATATATTTCCTTATGTCTTTCAGTCCCAGACATTTGTTACTTTATCTTAATATAACAATATCAAAACATAATAATACAAGCATTTGGGAATACAGTAAAACAAAAATAAGGTGGAATACATTTGTAAATATTTCTTTATGTCTTTCATTCCCAAACATTTGTTCAGCATCATCTTCCACTTTTTCCGTCAAGCATCGTGGGGGAGGAATAATTTTAGCTCCAGCGCCCGATGGGTGGCACTGGATAGTCATTCCATGTGACTGTACAATGTTTTTGATGTTATCAATCCATCTTCTTCTCGGACGTCCTCTTGCTCTCTTGTCAGATGTTCTTTGATGTAGGACCAGTGCTGGCAGATAACATTTGTTATGTTATTTTAATATAATAATATCAAAACATAATAATAAAGTGGTCTGGGAATACAACAATGGCAAAATATAAGGTGGAATACACTTATAATATATTTCCTTGTCTTTCATTCAAACCATTGGTTACTTTAGCTTTATATAACAGTCATCATCATCATGTGCCATGTTGATAAGCATGGGCAGTCATGTTTCGCCGTCTCACGTGATCACCAGTCGTGGATCAGATTTGTGTTCTTGTCTTGACCATGCCATGTGGTCAAGCCATCCAGGTATTTACTTTTCTGCCTTCCCCTTATTCTCTTCCCCTTGATCTTGCCAGTTGTCATCAAGTTCTCCAATTTATTTCTTCTCATAACATGGCCAAAAAAGGGTGACTGACTACGTCTAATTTCTCTAATCAGTTTACGGTTCTATTTTATATGACAATATCAAAACACAAAAATACAAGCATCTAGAAATACTGTAATGCTAGAAATAACGTTCAATAACACTTTTTAATGTCAGCACTGTGACTTGGGGTTGGTGAATGTGCTTCACAATTCCCTGACATATCTAAGCAAGGGTCTGAAATCAGCCGCAGATGATTTGGAAGCAAACCATCTTGCGTAGATTTCGATGGTATGTCATTTCGAAAGCAATGGCAAACTATTGAATGCAAAGATGTTATAGTAAATCACAAACGGCCCAAAAATGCTGAGCTTGATTGCGGATAGAAAGGTTAAAGTAATAACTGTCTGGTGACGAAAGAGTTAAAACATGTGACAAATGGAAATTCATTCTATTGTACATGTTTTTTTTGCATATCCTTTTTTTTAAACAAGGTATCACAGTCAATACCAGTATTTTACTGCTGTTGTTGATCTCTTGGCAAGTGTACGTTCAGTAGTTTGTCATTGCTTTCCAAATGACCGGCTCCCATACCAATTCGTTAAAACTCAGCGCAATGCAGTCTGCTGCCAAATCGCGAACAGCTGTGCTTTGGAAGCAGGTAAGTGGGATTGCGAATCACGTCCACAAGCCCTTCGTCATGGAGACCGGCTATTGTACATTATAGCTATATATTTATACTTCACAGATTACAATTTAGTATTTATGCTTTATCACATTTATTCTTTTGTTCTAATGCTTTTGCCGTGAAGCGCTGCAGACAGACGGCAGATGTAATTTTGTGTTTCACTTGTCTTGTTGCTTGTCATTTACATAATGTTGTATTTTATTTCTTCAATGTCTCTTTTACTCCATCTATCCAACAATTTCTGGATCGTCTTTGTATCCCGATGTACTCATATAGAATGCTCTAGCTACAGGTAGTTCTTGTTCCTTTCTAACTAAATGTCCGAACCATTTAATTTGTTCATGTTCTAGAACGCCTGCAATAGGTGTTATCCCTACACTTATTTCTTACTTACTCATTCGTATCTCGATCTCTTCTTGTTTTTCCAGCTGCATTTCTTATACATCTCATCTCACATGAAATAATTTCACACCTGTGTTTCCAGGACTATGCCATGATATTTCTGCTCCAAACAGCACGGTGTGACTGGACCATAATATGACACTATTTTACAAAGAACACATATTATACAAAACAACACCTCAAGAAGGATACAGAGTCAGAAAACAATAGAAGCATCTTTCACAGGCTATCACGATAATGGTCAACAATGATTACAAAACCTGATTGTTACAGGCAACAAGAATGCATTTTTATATTCACAAAACGTAAATTCATGATTTATTGTGTTTAAAAAACAGGGAAAGTACAACACTCTTTTCCAAACATATCGGGCATATGGTACTAGTCTCATGTGTATATAGACCAATCAGATTGGAAAGATTGAGGGGAAAAGAGGCAGTGGCCGACCAAGAGAAATGATGCTGGATGGATTGTGGAAATATCAGCAGCAGAAATAATCCAGATCACCCAAGACCAGATCTGTGGAGAGACATGAATGCCTACGCCAGCTGGCAGGGCACTTGATGATGATGAATCAGGCTCAATGAGTGACGTGGTCAATACCACAAAGGCCGCCTCTACTTCCCACAACATGTCAGGACACCCGCTTTAGGTTGAGTTGACCTGAGGTCAACTTGCTAACAATCCCCGTCTCAAGGAGGATTTGAACACTAGAACACTGTGTCAGGAGGTGAGCATGCTAACCACAACATGATAGTGTCTTCCAGTTTATTCTAAAACAAGGCTTAAATGTAAAGATACAGAAAGCACATAAACTCTGCTCCATAGACAAGGCCTTTATTTTATTTTTACATTTTATTTTTGCACTCACTCGCTTTGAACTCAAGTGTAGTCCATACACACTACTTACAGTAGTGCTGGACTGAATTTTGCATGTGGATTAGCTTTTACCTATTAACCGTGTCCCTTGCCATCAGGTAAACCCACTCCGACTTCAGAGGTACTTGTAATTTACATCCCCAAGTCAAGGACGACAGGTCAACATTTTAGTCCAACTGTCCGGTGTAGGGGTTGAACCCCTTACTTCGGCTTCAGCACACCGGATGTTTCTTATCCATTCGGCCATGCTGACCTGCAAAGACCTGTATATATAATACTATGTTTGAAAAGCTGTTTACCACTAACAAATGCAAGGATAGGCTGTGCGACAATGATCTCAGTGTTAGATTCTTAATACTTGATGGGATGTTGCCATAGAGACCTTCCTCACATAGGGTGCATTTATATAGTGAAATGCGGTAACCAGTGCTTTTCATCTGTCTTGGTTACTAAAACCCAATTGGATGCATTATTTAAATATTTAGTGGAGATTTAAATGTTGAATATGAAAAAAAAAATTATGTACAGATATACAGATGTGCTTGTACATTTTTGAAGATTTAATATACTTTTGATTATTGCAATTAGAAACGATACAAAGATACATGAAACAATATAACTTAAGGCTAAAGGAATTTGGAATGGCTTAAGGTGATAGTCGGCAAGGGTTCATGAAAAAAAGTAAGTGTGTGTGTGTGCGTTTGAGAGAGAGAGAGAGAGAGAGAGAGAGAGAGAGAGAGAGAGAGAGGGGGGGGGGGGGGGAAAGGGAGAGATATATAAAATAATTAACTTTAACTAGCTTTTGAGAGAGAGAGACAGACAGAAAAAGTAATTATGTAGCCTTAACTAGATTACAGTGGGGGAAAATGAGAGAGAGAGAGAGAAAAAAGAGATATGATCTTTTTGTCTCTCTCTCTCCTTTCACTATAAGTTAGTTAATGTTACATTATACCTTTCTTCAAGCGATTAGTCGGGCATCAAACCAGCATCCAACCCTGCTCATGACTTTACCAACAGAGTTCGCTATCAACTACGCCAGCATGCCCCTAAGAAAGTTTAACTGCCCTTTTATTTATGCAGTTTTAAATATTTCTGTCCGACTGTTTAAATTTATTGCAAGTCAAATAATGCAATTCCGGAAGGTTAACCCGGTCAACAAATGCTCGTAGAAGTCGGATGTGTCGGCCTAAAGACGCAGTATCGCAGCTCTGCTGTAAACAGGCATACTGCAATCACATTCGGAAAAAAAAAAGACTCCGGATGAACGCAGAAGAAGAAGAAATAATGGAATTTAGTCACTTATGTGACGATATGCAGGTTGAATATTCACCATCAAACACAACATTGTTGCTACAGTCCAAGAGTCAGTGTTACTTTCAATCTCTGCTCCATTCAAACATTCTCACAGGTGGTTGACTTATAGGTTGTTTGACTGATTGATACTTTGACTGATTGGTTGTGTGACTGATTAGCTAGCGGAATAATTGTTTGATCGACTATTTGATTTTTTAGATGACCGAATAATTGTCTGATCGACCGTTTGATCAATTAGTTAACTGAATAATTATTTGATCAACTGTTTGATTGTTTAGTTGTTTGAATGATTGGTATTATGACTTATTGGTTAGTTAGATGAATTTTTGATTGACTTTTTCTGGGGCGCTTGCTCGCTTTGAACTCAAGCGTAGTCAACATACACTACTTCTAGTAATGCTGGACTGAATTTTGCGTGTGGATTAGCTTTCCTTACTACTAGTGTCTCTTCGCCATCAAGTGAACCCACTCCGACTTCAGATGTATTTGAAATTTACGTCCTCAAGTCAAGGACAAGAAGTCTACATTTTAGTCCAACTTATCGGTGTAAGGGTTGAACCCGTTAACTCGGCATCAGCACACCAGATGTTTAAGAACCAGCTCTCTTATCCATTCGGCCATGCTGACCTTACTCCACATTGTTTGACTGATTCTGAGTCTCAAAACACTTTGTCAAGTTCTTGTAATATTATTTCCTGTGCAACATTTTTGTCTCTTCACATTGCTATGATCCTTCTTTAACACATGGATGCTCAATTTCATTTAAATTGCACTTTCAAATTCACATTCAACAATTCACAAAGATTTTCTAATTTCTCTATGCACTTCCCCATCTGAAGTGAAAATTGACCCCAGATATGTAAATTTGCTGGTTTGTTTTATTTTGCAGTTCTCTATTTTTATTGGCAGGGTTTCTGACTGTCCTCACAGCGCACAGTACGCCACATTTATAATGAAATAGAAAAAAGCTAAAGCTGCTCATATGATCAATGATAAATGTTCTGGTCAGAAATAAAGCACCCAGGTTACCAAGGCCCCAAAGGGGAAGTAGAGAATAGTCACACTGCAGACCCAAGCATGTCATAAAAGGTAACTAAGGAGGGTTGGTTAGGACTGGCCTACAAATGACTTGGCATGTATGGTGGTGGTGGTGGTGGTGGGCCTGTACCTCAAAAGGAATCCCGAAAGCTGAAGAAGATGAAAAATATTAAATGCAAGAAGAGAGAGAAAAGAGGAGAAGAAGTAGAAGACGAAAAAGAAGTAACAGAAGAAGAAGAAGAAAACAATAGAAGAAAAAAAGGGAAGAAGAAGTAGAAGAATAAGAAAAAGAAAAAAGAGAAGTAGAAGAAATAGTAGTAGAAGAAGAAAAAAAAGAGAAGAAGTAGAGGAAGAAGAAGAGGAGAATAGGAAGAATTAACAGAAGAAGAAGAAGCAGAAAAAAGGAGGAGAAAAAAATAAGAGAAGCAACCAATGTCATAGGCAATGCTGCACCTTCTTAGTAACCTTTTACGACCCACACAAGAGGTTACAGTGTTACTGTTCTTTACTCTGGCTTTAGGGCACCAGTAATATTGTACCTTCTGTTTTCTCCTGTCTCAATGCAACCCATATTAGAGTGAAAGTTCGAGCAAGCTTTACACAGGTACCACAGACATAATGCTCGTTATATTAGAAATGGCAGGAAGCATAACAATATGAAAGTGTAAAAATTGACAAGCCAAAAAATGCGAATGAGAAACCATATTTCTTCAAGACGCAAAGTTTTCAAAACATTCCACGGCTAAAAACAAAAACATATTTATAGCTATGCTAAATTAAAAAAAAAAAAGCACAGAAACCATGATTAAATCATGAAACAGAACTACAATTTAAGTCTGTGAATGGTTAATCATGTGTACATGGTGCTGGATTTTCTCACAAAAAGAGTACAAAGTTGTAAAAAATGATGATATTTTAACAAAACAAAAGAAAGCAATAGAAATATATGCATTGCAAACCCAGTGTTCCATAAAGAAACGGTACAGCAAATGAAACATAAATCACAGAAGTCAATAAATATACACATTCTCAAATAATGCCATCTGTACTTGCTAATGAAAAAGTAAACAGATTATTGTTTTTGTTTCTTGAATTTTCCTTAAATAGGAATTTTAAGAATACTGCTTGAGAATACAAAACAAACAAATCCAGACCAACAAATTCTGGATTTTTAGATGTTTAATGTGGTAGATTTGTTATTTACCTGAGTCTAACAAATTATTTTTATTATCATCAGCAATTGTCTCTTCTACAAGCACAATTTATTTCAAAGAATCTAACTTTGATGATGTTTCTTATATACAGACTAGTGATTTCTTCAGATTTTGTTCCACGGTGTTCTTCAATCAATTTTTTTAAAACTCTCCCTGATCTTTTGCTTGATTTCATTTTAGCATATGTTATTACTGTATGACAGAATACATTCTTTTATCTTGTACAAATATTTTAATCTGACTGTACGACAGAATACATTCTTTTATCTTGTACAAATATTTTAATCTGACTGTACGACAGAATACATTCTTTTATCTTGTACAAATATTTTAATATGACTGATTACATGACAGAATCCATTATTTTATTTCGTTTGGATCTTAATCTCACATACTGTATGACAGAATCCATTTTTTACAACTGCCAAAATGATTAATCTGATTGCATGACAGATTCCTTTCTTTTATCATTATCAAACATCTTAATTTTATTTACTTTATGACAGATTCCACTCTTTTATCTTGATCAAACATCTTAATCTGATTGGTTGTATGAACGAATCCACTCTTTTATCATGCCCAAGAATCTTCATCTGATTAAGTCATAAGCTATAATCACACCAACATACTGATGACACACCGTGCCTTCGTCTCTCTCAACAAATGTCAGATCGTCCATGTAGAACATTTATTATAAATGTCCGACCATTCATGTAGAACATTTATTATAAATGTAAGATCATTAATGTAAAACATTTATTATAAATGTCGGATCACTCAAGTAGAACATTTATTATAAATGTCAGATCACTCATGTAGAACATTTATTATAAATGTAAGATCATTAATATAAAACATTTATTATAAATGTCGGATCACTCAAGTAGAACATTTATTATAAATGTCAGATCATTCATGTAGAACATTTACTATAAATGTCAGATTGTTTGTGTAGAACATTTATTACAAACACACCGTTTTATTTCCATCTTTCTCACACCTGCTACTGTCACAAGTGATGCCAAATGACAATTTTTCTCAATGTTTTCCCTATCCAGCACCAACATCTCTTCATCACCTCCTGATTCACCGGTACTTATTTAGTTCTCGACATGAACTCCTCATCTGTGATTCTGTCATACTATTTTAGCTATTCTATTTTGTCCAGGCACCATTTCATGAATGTTTGTAGTTTACTGGTAATCATTTTTGTCTTTCTCCATGTTCTGGCCCACACAGTTATACTGATTTACAATTATAATTGAATGTTCCAAATTGTGTACTAATTGTTTAATTTCTTTTGACTTCCACAATATTTTCTAGTTTGAATAACGAAGACACAAACAATAGATTGCATGATTTATTGCACAGGAAGCTTCCCGCTTCATCAATTGCTAGGCATATGCTCGAAAGCGACCATGTGATTGATAGAGACAGTGCCTTTCGCGTGTTGTTTAACACATAAAATACTTGCATGTTAAAGTTTGCTAAAGCCATAATGATTCATCTACACAAGCCAGCTATGTGAAAACAGAAAGACATCTTAGTCAGTTTAAAATTACCGTGGTAGACAATTGACATTACTGTACGAAAATGTGTATATTTCAGCTTGAAGGATTTATCTAGTTATTTTACTTTATGTTGTGTGAATTCTGCAGTATGTACCTGACGAGATGCAGCGAAATATGCCAGGCAATAAATTGTGCAATATATTTTGTGTGTCTTTGTTATTCAAATTCACTACTAGTGTTATAAAAGCTCCTCTAGTCTTCTGAATTTCTATTGATATCTTCAGCTGTTCCACTCCCTTTGTCTACATTGCTCCCTAAGTAGGTGTATGATTCTGTCTCTTGAAGGGAGGCTTCCCCAAGTGAGGTTTCCCAAAACAAAGCTTCCCCAAGTGAAGTTTCCTCAAGGTACATCATGTTATTTGTTTGATTTATTCTTATTATGTGTCTTTCCTCTATCAATGTTTAAACCTAGTTGTTGTGACCTCCCATCTAATGTTGTTAATTTATCCTGCAAGTTAAATGTTATGCTTATCATTTGTTCTATCATATTTCAACTGATGAGCTTTCAAACTGCATTATCTCTTCATATTCTTTCCCCCATTGATTGATGTTACTATCTCCAACTGAGCAAACACTCTTCTATCTTATTATTAAAGTGTTTTAATTAATTAACTGTCATGGGATGATAAATCGTCTTAAGCAACTTCTGTATCTGCCATTGGCTTATATTTCACTGACATATTATCACTGCATTATAATACAACATGTCTGCTACTATATTAACAACTTATATAGTCATGACTGTTCTCATTTTCCATCATCCATTTTTGTTTGGGCCAAACCTGTTTATTTTGTTTGGCACGGAATCTGTTAATTCCATAAGACCACAGATTGTTGTATTACCAGTCTCTAAACCATGAATAAAATTAGTGGGGCTGCAGTAAATGTGTGGAAATGTAAACAATATAAAATAACACAAAGTAATGCAGCTTTACAGAACAGAATTACGAATAATGATTATATGTTGTGTTTTGTGTTATGTATTTGTTTGCTAATGAAGGCTAGTCGCCGCAATGTCCTGTATTTTTGTAATTCTGTTCTAATCCATACAGCACCGTTAGTAGCATATTATATGTACATTCAACTGAATTAAAAACATAGCAATCTCAATGCCTGAAAAAAAAATAGGACAAAGATAAAAACTGCAATGTAACCAAAATACTCCTTAAAACACAATCAGACTTTGCCAGGAAGCTAATAATAGTGAATTTAACATGACCAAGACTCAAAGTCTGCTTATTATTGCTTCACCACAAATGCAATATCTGGTAAATTCACTCATATCAAATATACATCAATTTACATAGTGATCAAAGTACATGAATGCAAATTAACAGGTCTGAAACAAGAGAGTACATGACATGACAATAATACATTTACAATTCAAGATTCAATTTGATGGTCTCGTCACTTGGAATCAATCTTGTGATCAACAGTAACAATTAATCTTTAATATCTTCTGGTTGTAATAATCAATTTTTTTTGTCAACTGTTAACAAACATGGCGGCAATATTTCTTTAAGTGTAAACAGAGACATCATGTGAGTAATTCCTTAATTTATTCTTATTTCTTTAAGTGCAAACAGAGACATCATGTGAGTAATTCCTTAATTTCTTCTCCTTTTAGTCCATGTCGTGTGACTACTGGTAATCATGTCTGTCCACAGCCTTCTATTTCTTGTGCTGCCAATCATTGTTAATACTGACGTTCCTCCCTGCCATGATGTCAAACTGTCCGGCTTCTCTTCTTCTTCAACTGTACCATTTTGATGACATTCCAGCTTTCCTTCATTTAATGAGGATTTGATTGATTGATTGATTTAGGAACCGACATCACAGCATTCGGGACATTCCCATAAGCGCTCCATCCCCATCCTCAGCAGCCAGCGAAGAGTTTCAACACTAATAGTTCCAGTAGCAATCTGATTATATGTCCGTCTCACCTTTTCTCTGAGCGTCGAGCGAGGAAGTATTAAGTAATTATCCCTTAAGTTGAATCAATCAAGTGCATGTAGATCTACAAACCAATCAGCCTTTACCATTCAGCCTTTGTGAATATATCTACAAATATTTCAGTCTTTGCAAATAGATCTACACAACTTTCAACCTATGTAAATAGATCTACAAACAGTTCAGCCTTTGCAAATAGATCTACAAACCAATTAGCCTTTTCAAACATATCTACAAACATTACAGCCATTGCAAATAGATCTACAAACCTTTCAGCCTTTGCAAACAGATCTACAAGACTTCTGATCTCCCGTTCTAATTGCACACTCTGGCAGACTTCTTGTTCGCCTTCGATTTTATCCTTACATTTATATTCTACAAGTTTGGAAATAATTCCACTCTGATTTAGTTAACTATGGATGTGATTCAGCAAATGTTTCGCACAGTTGAGTAACACAGACATTTCTGCAAAGTTTAAATGAGCTAATTTGCAAATATCACAAATTTTTACAAAAGTAATCCAGCAATTATTTCCCTAAGACAGGGATTACCTGCTTACTGAAATAATTATCAGGAGTGATAGAGTAATTTTGAAATTAATTATACTATGTAAGGTCACAGACAACTCTCTTATTTGGAACCCAAAAGGCAAATGAAATAAAAGGAGTCCTAAAAATATGAAGAAAAGAAATGCAGACATAAATGAATAATACTGAGAGATCATGGAAGGAGATGTAGGAGAGAGCAAGAGATAGCACAGGTTGGTTGAGGGCCTAAGACACAATGGGGGATAAAACATGGACTTCCGGTCCCCAACATGGCGGATAGGCATTTGAACCGTTAAGGCCTCTGGAGTGTTTACGCTTGTGGCTACGGTTTGCATTCGCATATTCCTCATGTTGGACTGGTAGTGCATGGTTCCGTCACCCTACTACTGAGTGAGTGCGTGGCACAACACTGTGAGCTGTGAATTTTGTGTTGAATGCTTTTACATTGTGAAATGCATGTTCGGAACGATGGTGGCTGGCTGTTGCTGAATTGACTGGTTTGACTTTTCGGTTCACATGTGCAGTTTTTAGGAGACTTCTGGGAGTCATCGCTGGAGCTACAGGGTTTGCGCTTTGTGCTGCGCTTTTGATGGGTCGCCCTGCGGAAAGAGACCGAGCCATATGGGAGAAAATCCGGGTCAATGAAGTCTTTCTGGTGACTGCCGATTCCATCGACGATGAACTGCATTTTTCGTGGAGGACTTTTGTGTTGGTATTCTGGTGGCGGCATTATGCACAGTGTACCTGTGCGGGCTGTTGGCTTGCCGAGACTCATGTCTTTTCCACTTTTTACATTGAGCAGTGAGGAGCATTTTGTGTGATATTCACTGGCGCACAAACGCGAAGTTGGAACCGCGACTAACTAACTAACTATGGGGGATAAAGAGCAGTAAAAGAAGCAGAATATAAAGTAATACTTCAGCAATGATGTCATCAATAATACTGCAGCAATTACTCCAGTGAGATGTGAAGTAATTGCTTCTTGGAATAATTTCAATGCACAAGGGGGGTAGGTAGTTCAGTGTGCATTATACTATTTACGAGAAAGACTTCAGCAGTTATGCCACTATATAATGTCCTGTTAAGTAATTCCACATGTTAAAAACTCAGCAATGGGTAATCTAAAGTTGTCAATAATTTCACCCTGTGACTGAAGCACTGCCTATATATTCATCATCTGGAACCGTGTATTATTCTACTAATCATTTCTCATGTTCTTGGAGCCTTATATACATCTTTCGTCTTGATTCAACTTCTTGTACACATGTGTATTTAAAAATTAAAAGTTGTGTATTTTCATCTATGGTTACAAGCCTGAATGTTTTAAAGTGTATAAATGTGCTCTGGTGTGGGTGTGTGTTGGGTAGGCGAGCGGCACACAGTGTTTGTTCCACTGTATGTCAAACAATTGTATATTAACATGAATATCAACCAGTTGTATGTAGCCATGTATATGTAATGGTTGTATATTTCCATATTTATGAAACGGGCGTATATATATATATATATATATATATATATATATATATATATATATATATATATATATATATATATATATATATATATATAACAGGTGTATGAGGTGAATGTTCAAAAGTGTGTGTATATATATATATAACAGGTGTATTGTCCCCATGTGTATTTAACAGGGCCGGTCTCTCTGGCCGAGGGGTTACACGACTTTCTTCGTAATCCTGTTTATCCACCCAGGGTCTCGCAGCACGCAAGAATTGGAAGTGGTTCTACCCGCGCTAGTGACGTGCGGGATAAATGAGCCGGCCGCTCAGAAAGCAATGGCAAACTACTGAGCATAATCTTGCCAAGAAATCAACAATCAGCTGAAAGATGCTGATGTTGACAGCGATGTCATGTAAAGGATACACACTACATATTTAACAGGTGTATTTTCCCGATGTATATTTAACAGGTGTATTTTCCCCATGTATATTTAAAAGGTGTATTTTCCCCATGTATATTTAAAAGGTGTATTTTCCCCATGTATATTTAAAAGGTGTATATTCCCCATGTATATAATAATTGTATGTTCATATGCACATATACACACTGTATGATCTCTAATGTATTTAAATGTTGTACAGTTTCATCAAAATAACATTTGTAAATTCATTTGCGTATTTAAAAGTAGTACATTTTTCTGCTCTACATACTTCTAAGTGCTGTTGCCCACACACGTTGCGATCTTGTATATTATCTTATGTTTATGTAAGTGTGTAAACACCTATATATAAAAGTTGTTTGTTATCATATGAATATTAATTGTATATCATAAAATGTATATATAAATATAAAAATGGTTGTATGGTCTTAAAAGTATACAGAAATTCAATTTCCAAATGTTAACAAAGCATATGTGTTCTAAAGTCTATGTGAAATTTTTGTTTACACGTGTACGGAAAAGTTTTGTTTTCACTTATATTTAAAACTTTTCACACTATACGTGTATATAAAAGTTGTATGTTAATAAGTATACATAAAAACTGTTCTCATAAATATATAAGTGATTTGTTCCGGGAATATAATGTCATAAAAATCATTACTTATATATTACTGTAAGAACTGAGAGATTTTGTAATTTTTTCTCTCCCCAATTTTGTTGACACTAAACATTCGAATACATTCAAATAAATATTAAAAATGTCATGGAGCACACAAATTATTAAAAAGAGTTGAGCGGAGTTGATTTAAGTCCAGGCCGTAGTTAAGTCCAACGCCAAAAGTCAACAATTCTGGGTCATGTTTCAACCACACAGATCAACAAAGTAAAACTTGATCACTACCAGGACCATACTCTGTCACAAACACACAAGTTTGCTGCTGTCAATCATTCACAGGGGCAACGAAGTTGTCAGTCATTCACAAGTGTGATGGAGCTGTCAATCATTCAAAGATGTGATGAAGCTGTCAATCATTCAAAGGTGTGACGAAGCTGAGAGGAAACAGACCTCGTCGATGGGGCTGCCCTTCAATCTCCCCTTCCTGAAAGAGAAATGACTTAAGATTTTTATAACATCCCGAGTTATAACACATAAATTATGTATAATTTTTCTCAACGGGCATGGCTCTGGGGTCCACCCAGCCTGGTAAAGTAGACATGATCATTTTCATAAATTTCCAGACATTATCTGGTTAGTTAAGGTAAAAGGTCACCTCTGTAGATTATTATGTTATGATCTAGTATAGATCAATTTTTTTTTTTGGGGGGGGGGGGGAGGGGGTGGTGGCACACGCTAGCCTTAAACTCAAGCATAGTCTATATAAACTACTTCTAGTAACACTAGACTGAATTTTATGGATTCGCGATGGCGCAGTGGTTAGTGCACGCACTTACTGACACAGTGTTCTGGGATTGGTTGGCTGGTTGTGACATCCCAGGAAGTCTACGTTTTAATGTCAACTCTTAAATATGATGCCCTGATGTTCAAGTTTCCTAAACCCTGAAACTGCTTGCATCAATCAGAGCAATGGTTGGTGTAGAGACTTTCATCCCAACCCAGAATTGTAGTCTGATCTCAACAGGGACTATGATGGATAGTTTTTCTCCTCCTCTCCAAACTCAGAAACCAGCAGGTGTGCAAAGTGGGTACTTGAACTTTACACCTGTGGAGGGGCATTCTGATCCTGGCCAGACTGGGGATCAAATCTGTGGATGGGGCACCACCACGAAGAGGTATTCCAAGTTCATGGCCAGTGTGAAACCTTGCCCTGGTCTCGTGACCTTGACGGCCCATGAGTGGGGAGTTGAAGTGTTGAACAAGTGTGAACTGTTCAACCTATGCATATACAAGGTCACCCTCTAACCGGAGATCAGAATGGCAGAATGGATAAGAATGTGCATTCTTAAACATCCAGTGTGCTGATGCCGAGGTAAAGGGGTTCAACTTCTACACTGGACAGTTGGACTAAAATGTTGATTTCTCATCCTTGACTTGGGGATGTAGATTACAAGTACCTCTGAAATCAGAGTGGGTTTCGCCTGATAGCGAGGGACATTGGTAATTGGGAAAGCTACACCACACACAACATTAAGTCCAGTGCTACAAGAACTAGTGTGTATGGACTATCATTGCATCATTGGCACCTTTCCGTCTTGACAGACGATAGTTTGGTACATTGTGCTTCAAAAAGGCTTAATAACTACGATCCATGGCGGTGGCGAGTGTGGCTGGTAAGGCCAATTCTTGCTGCAAATGTTTGCCCACAGTAGGTGCATGTGAAAACATGGTCATTTCCACCATTTTGCACCATCTTACGTCTCTCACGCTCTGTGTGTGCTTTATCTGCAATCATTTTCTCCTTTGTCTTTATTCCATTTCTGATAGTTGCCCTCCATGCAACACGTTCAGCGGCGACGTGCTCCCAATGTGCATTATCAATGCCTGTATCAATCATGTCCCGCTTACACACATCTTTGTATCATAGTAGAGGCCGACCCTGAGATCTCCTACCCGTCTGTAATTCACAAAAAAAGATGTCCTTTAGTATTCTACCATCATCCATCCTCCTAACGTGTCCTATCCATCTAAGTCTACGAAGACTGAGCATGGAATATCACCGTCACACAACCTGATCTTTCCAATACTTCAGTATTTGTGATTTTGTCTTGCCACTTAATACCAAGTATTCTTCGCAGACACTGCATATGAAAGCTGTTTAAACGTTTCTCTTGGCGTGAGTAAGTTGTCCAGGTTTCACTGCCATAAAGAAGAGTACTAAGGACACAGGCTTGGTAGACGAGGACTTTTGTTTTGGCAGTAAGCTTCCTGTTCTCCCAGACTCTTTTTGCTAACATGTTCATTGTTGTTGCTGCCTTGCCAATCCTGGTGTTGATTTCCTGATTGAGGGATAATTTGCTATTTACCTCTGATTCTAGATATGTAAAATGGTCTACTATCTCCAGTTCGGCGTCGTCAATAAAGATTGATGGTACACCATGTGCACCTTGTGACATAATCTGTGTCTTCTTTTTGTTAATTGTTAAACCAAATTCAGAACAAGCATTGGAGAAAGAAGATAGTAGATGTTGTAATTCTTCCTCAGAGTGGGTCGTAATCGCATCATCATCCGCAAAAAGCAACTCTCTGATTAGTACCCTGCTAATTTTGGTCTTGGCCTTCAATCTCTGAGCATTATAGAGGCCACCATCTGAGCGTGAGTGAATGTATATACCGTCATCCTGATCACGAAAGACATATTTCAGTAGAAGTGAAAAGTATATCCCAAAGAGGGTGGGGCTAGTACACAACCTTGCTTAACTCCACTCTTGATTTCAAACTCTTCTGAAGTTGAGCCATCAAACTTGATTATACCCTTCATGCCTGTGTGGAACGATTCCACAATGGACAGAAGAGTTGGTGGGCAGCCAATCTTCTTTAGTGCTTTGAACAGACCCTCACGACTGACTAAATCGAATGCCTTTGTGAGGTCGATGAAGGCAATAAACAGTGGCTGATTTTGTTCCCGGCATTTTTCTTGCATCTGTCGCAATGAGAATATCATATCAATGGTAGACCGGTTCTGACGGAAGCCGCACTGTGATTCGGGGTAGATTTGATCTCCCAGGACTTGAAGTCTGTGCAGGACAATTCTGGCAAATACTTTCCCAACAATACACAGAAGTGAGATACCCCTATAGTTGTTACAGTCACTCCGATCTCCCTTGTTCTTGTACAGCGTTATGATGTTTGAATCTTTGAAATCCTGTGGGACTTGTCCTTCTCGCCAGCATAGCTCTATTAGCTGGTGGATCTGTAGAGCGAGTGTGTCTTGCCCACTCCTGATCACCTCTATTGGAATCCCATCCTTACCTGGAGCCTTGCCAGATGCAAGTTCATTTACAGCACCCTTAACTTCTGTTATAGTGGGAAGTGTGTCCAGGTGGTCAAGAGTAGGCAGGGCTTCTATGGCGTTGAGGGCATCATCCACTAGCTTGGTCTCACTTGAGTAAAGCTCTAAATAGTGCTCAACCCATCTATCCATCTGCTGTTTCTTATCAGTGATGATTTCTCCAGTCAAGGTTTTCAGCGGTTCACTTCTTTTGATCATTGGACCAAAGGCTTTCTTTATCCCTTCATACATGCTTCTGATGTTTCCCTTATCACTTGCGATTTGAATGGACTCACATAACTTGATCCAATAGTCATTCGCACACTGCCTGGCAGCCTTTTGTACATCCTTCCTTGCTTGCTTCAGCTCACTCAGAGTGTTACGCGTTGGTCTTTCCTTGTTTCTTAAGAGAGCTATCTTCTTTTTATCAATCAAGGGCTGCAGTATCTGGCTGTTTGCCGCAAACCAGTCCTGCCTCTTATGATCCACAGTGCCGTAAACCCCTACCGCTGTTTTATAGATAGTTTCCTTAAGTTTACTCCATTTATCATTTACTATACAACTTTCTGATGAATCATTGAAAGCGTCTTCAAGTTGCTGTTGAAATTCAAAGCACTTTCCAGGATCGTGAGTGTTAGTAATATTAATCCTGGGGCTAGACTTGTGTTTAGCTGTGTAGATTCTCTTTGGTCTCAGTATGGACTATGCTTGAGTTCAAAGTGAGCGAGTACACAAAAATATATCTATACTAGATCATGACAGAATAATCTACCACAAGAGGTCCCAGGTTCAAATCCTGGATGATCCCCCATAAGTGCCTGTCCCATTATTTGCTAACTTAACTAACCAGATAATGTCTGGACATTTATGAAAATTATCATGTCTACTTCACCAGGCTGGGTGGATCTCAGAGCCATAATGGTTGAGAAAAAACACATCCTGCCACTTTTTGGAATCCAACCATGACAGATAATGCTTGTAATGAGATCTATAGAAAGTGTCACAGGAATTGTGGTCGATGGGCATAATATAAAAAAGAAAACTTAAGAAACGCTGATGAAACAGTTTTGATAGCAAAAGTCAGAAAGAACTAAATAGAAAGATAGATACAGCAGATGCAGAAAGTGAAAAAAAAATAATGGGCCTTAGCATGAACAGCAGGAGGAAAGAAGTAATGGTAATATCAAAGAAATGGATCATGCTTAAATGTACAAATAAAATCAACAGGAGTAAAGGGACAAACAAACAAATCTTTTTTTAAAGGGTAGAGAACTAGGCACATAGGTCTGTCTAATATTCTACCTTTTATACCTCACTCCTTTCACACATTGTTTCATGTTATTCATGCATCTCTTATTCAACCATCAATCAGGTGCAGGTCTCCACAATGAAGGTTGGATGCAATGCATCTCCAACACTGTCCTTGCCTTGACTGTACATTCTGTCAGGCTGATGTTCGTCCATCTCTTGATATTATCTTCCCACTTGTATCGTTGTCTACCTCTTGCCCTCGACCTTGCCTTGCAGTATGGTTTTTATAAGAGTATCATGTCTTTTAATGTGGCCAAAATATTTCACTTGTCTCCTCTTTATTTCTTTCATCAACCCTCTCTTCATTCCCAGTTTTTCTAGAACCTCTGCATTTGATTGTTGTTGTTTCCATGAAATATGGCATATTTGTCTGTATATCCACATCTCCAGGACATCTCTTATTAGGTTGACGGTAAACAACAAAAACAATACATGCATTATAAATACATGGTAATGTGCACAAATCATTACATGATTTAATTCATGCTATGAGGGGGAGGGGGGGGGGGGGGTCTCAAATGAAAACCTTAAAAGTGTGAAAGAAATTACAATAACCATGCCATTGTCTTGTAACCTGTCAATATTGTTAAGGATGTCAAGAGTGTTAAGCACATGACATCACAATGCAGACAAACACGGTGACATCATAAGGACAGTTTAAAGATGGTTACCCCACTTTTGACATGCACACAATTCTCAGTGTTAGTTCTACCCAATGCCTGTGTATTTTCTTCACCTCTTAATTCACTGGTATTTATTTAGTTGGTGCCAATGTACTAGGACACATGATTAAACTCATCATCATCATGTGCCATGATGATAAGCGTGGGCGGACATGTTTTGCCATCACAAACGATCATCAGAGTCGCAGATCAGCTCAGAGTTCTTGTCTCGACCACGCCACATGGTCAAGCCATCCAGGTATTTACTTCTCTGCCTTCCCCTTGTTTCCCCTCGATCTTGCCAGCTGTCACCAAGTTCTCCAATTTATTTCTTCTCATAATGTGTCCAAACAATTGTGACTAATTTATCTAATAAGTTTGCGATTTTCATTTGTTTCATGTACGACTTAGTATTGGTTTTTGTCTGTCCATGGTATTCTTTGCATTTTCCCCAGAAACCACATTTCAACACCCATCAGATGTTTTTCAGCATGTTTGCTCATTTTCCATGCTTCACATCCATATAAAAGTACAGATTCTATGTAGCACCTCAACACTCTTTTTCTCGTTGCAAGTAATATCTTTTTATTGCTCAGTATGTTTTCCATCTTGCAAAAGGCAACCTTCGCCATGGCAATTCTTGTTCTAATCTCTTCAAGGCATCTCTCATCAGATGTTATGACTGTTCTGTGATAACTGAACCAATTCACTTGTCTAAGAATATTCCCATTTACATGTACATTACATTGTGGTACTTCTTTCTTCCTAGTGACAACCATAATCTGTGTCTTCTTACAATTTAATTCTAAACTTAATTGTTCACTGTGTGCAACAACCGCATCTACTAAATGTTGCAGATCCTGCTCATTGTCTGCAATCAATACTGTTTCATCTGCATATCTAATGTTATTAATGTTTCGTCCTCCAACGCTGATTCCATTTATATCTTCTATATTTCTGAAAATATTTTCACTGTGCACGGAAAAAAAGATCTGGAGACATTACACATCCCTGTCTCACACCTCTTTTATTAGGCTGATATTGACCTACTTCATTATCAATCTTTATGGCAGCTTGCTGTTGCCAATATATGTTTCTTACAAGTCTAAGTTCTTTCCCATCAATTTGTAGGTCTGCAAGTATCTTTATCATGTTCACATGTCTCACTTTATTGAAAGCCTTTGTGTAGTCAATGAAGCAAAGAAAAGATCTTTATTTACCTCTTTAGAACATTCAATTAATATTCTCAGCATATACACAGCATTTACTGTACCCTTGCCTTCTGCAAACCCACATTGTTCTCATATTTTGGATTTATTTTCTTTCTAACTCTTTGCATGATCATTCTTAGCAAAATCTTCATAATGTTGCTCATTATACTAATTGTTCAATATTGATCACATTCCAAGGCTCCCGATTTCTTCGGGATTGCAATATAGAATTACATAATGAAGGAGGTATATTTCCAGTATCATATATTGCGTACAGCTGTCTGGTGACCTGGTCTATTCCATATTCTTCTAAGGCATTGATCATTTCTTTTGTGATGCTACCTGGACCTGGGGTCTTGCCAGTTTATTAGATTAAGAGCATTCTGAACTTCCATCTTCAAAACTGATGGTCCTTCATTATTATTCTAAATGTCATACTGCTCTTCTCTTGTATCATCATTAAGGTCTTTCACATCATCTGACCACGCATGTAACATCTGATCTTTTTCTAATAAGATTATGTCATCTTTGGTATTTAGGCAACCTCTTGATGTGTGTTCCTTTGATAATGATGTCATTAATTCTTTTGTGCAGTATAGTGGTATTTCTGGTGTTGTGTTGGTTTTCAACTTCCCTGCAATTTTCCTCAAGCCATGCTTCTTTTGCCTCTTTGCATAGTTTCAAAATTTGTGTGTGAATCTCTTCATATTTTTATTGGTTATTTTTGTTATTTTTTCTAATTACCATGAGTATTAAGATGTCTTCCGTCATCAATTTCTTACGCCCCATCATCTTTATATTTGGGATGGTTGTTTCTACAGCTTTGTTGACTGATTTCTCTAATATTTCCCATTGGTCGCTGACATCTTTAAATAATATTTCCATGTCGGACAATGCATCACATCTGTTCTTTACCTCTACGTTGAATTTATCTTTTATCTCCTCACTCTATGGTGCCCTTAGATCAAATTTTGTGTTTCTTGGTGTATATCTGACTTTTTAAAATTGTATACGTGTATTGCTTATGATTATTCTATGGTCGCTGTAGCAGCCTGCACTTGGTATAGTGTTTGCAACTCTTAAGGCATGTCGAAATCTTCTGTTGACGAGCATGTAATCAATTTGATTTCTGATCTTATTAATCAGGACTCCTTCATGTCTATAATCTCCTCGGGTGATGTTGATACCAGGTATCATATTATGTATGCTCTGTTGCCCACTGTACAAGTCTGCAACCTCTTTCATTCTGTTCCCCAAGTCAATACTTGCTTACCATGCATCTGTCCTGTTGATTTCCAACTTTGGCATTCAAGCCACCCATTATGGTAGTTAATTCTGACTTCTTGCATTTCTTGAAGGCATTTTTCAAATCGTTATAAAATTCATTGATGCTGTCATCACTGCTGTCGGTGCATAAACTTGTATAATGTTGACATCAAAAGGTTTTCCATTTAACTTCACCAGTAACACTCTATCTGATACAGTCCAATATTCTTTGATCAATTTTGATCTCTCTATATCCATTATGATTGCTACCAAGTGAATGATCATAGACTAAGTGTTGTGGACAAATTCACCTATCTTGGCAGCACTGTGTCACAAGCTGCCACAATTGATGACGAAGTGAATTTCAATAATCTCCAAGGCCAGTGCGGCCTTTGGCAGACTGTACAAGAATGTATGGGACAGAACTGGAATAAGCCTGCAAACAAAGCTAAAAGTCTACAAAGCAGTTGTATTATCCACACTGCTATATGCTTGTGAAACCTGGACTGTTCATCAGCGACACGCTAGGAAATTAAACCACTTCCACACAGTCTGCCTAAGGAAGCTACTGAAGATTAAATGGCAAGACAAGATTCCAGACACTGAAGTCCTAGAAAGAGCATCCATGCCCAGTATCCACACTATACTGATGAAGAATCAGATTCGTTGGGCTGGTCACTTGACTCGCATGCCAGATCACAGGCTCCCTAAATGAATTTTTTACAGCGAACTGCGTTTGGTAAACGCTCCCAAGGTGGCCAGAGGAAACGCTTTAAAGACACTGAAAATTTCACTGAAAGCTTTTGGAATTCATCATGACACCTGGGAGGCTGCAGCCAGAGACCGAAATTCGTGGCGTGCATCATTGCGCAAAGGTGCAGTCATATGTGAGGCAACCAGGACTGCAAGAGCTGTGAAGAAAAGGCAGGACAGAAAAACCACTGCAGGAAATCCTCCTCCAGAGACGTCAAGCATTCTTTGCCCACAATGTCAAAGAACATTTCGAGCCAACCCCACTGGATGAAATGAATGGTCATCATCATTCTTGATGGACAAACAACAGACATACACACATGATTGCTACCTCTCGTTGTATTTTCTCTCCACCAGAATGGATTAATTTATATTCCTGGGATGTTATGCCCATTCCTTTCCATCTGGTTTCACATTTACCAAAAATGTTAATATTTAGTCTTCTCGTTTCATTCTTAATGTTATCAAAATTTCCATCCCCACTCATAGTTCTTACATTCCAAGTTCCCACTTCCAATGTTGATACTCATTTGCACTCAGTCGCCTGCTGTTGCTCTGGAGTCACCTGGTGTACATGACTACTCCTGCCAGGCGAGGCTGCTTCTATGGAGCTCCCATTCACGCCATTTCTCTGATTTTCTATGCGATTGCAAAACATTATGTTTTTGGCATCTGTACAGAAAGAAGGTAGTTTGCCATTGCTTTCCTTCTTAGCAGTGACCATACTGGTCGTTGACTGTAGCCACCCCCCCCCCCCAAGAAAAAAGAGAACCTCTTCCTACCGTCGTGAAGTTGGAGATAATATATATTTTATATAAGTTTCCTAAATCTTCTAGTTTCTCCTAAATATAGAAGATTTCTTAAGTTTCTTCTAAATATAGAAAATTTCTTAAGTTCTTATCAGTCTTATATGTTGAATATATTTTTCAATAATTACTATGAAAATTTTCACAGACCGTCGTGAAGTTGGAGACCATAACCTACAACTATCTTGTCTACAATAAACGAAGAGTACCAAGGACGTCAGTATGTGCATTATTCATCGTATGTTGATGTTCCTGTTAAATCTGTCAATGAATCTGAGACATCAAGCCAGCAACAGGTCATTGACAGAGTTGGGAGGGTGTAACCTTGTATACAGGGTCGTGGACTATCTTTACCACTACGAGGTTGGCTACTAAAGTCATACCGCCAAACTGACGGAGTGGCCATGGGGAGTCCTCTTGTTCCTAATCCAGCAAACATCTGCATGGCACATTTAGCAGAAAAGAGATCCTCAGACATCAAAAACGTGGTCTTCTACTGTCGTTATGTGGACGATATAATAATCATCACCACAGACAGCTACAGGCAACATCATTCCAGGCCATAATGAACCAGACACGTAAGAACATATCTCTGTCTATGGAACACAAACAATGAAGCGTCACCGTTCCTAGATATGAGTATATGTTGAGTACTAGACTAAAACATGCGTGTCTCAGACCTAGGCATGTTGGGATATATGATGCGTGTTCATCGGTGTTAACGTTAGTTTCCTGTATGATTATAAAAACAGGTTCGTATTTGTGTATGAGGTGACTCTTTTATTGTGTTATTTGCTCACCATCACTTTGAACTCGAGCGTAGTCATTACACGATACTTCTAGTAGCACTGACGGAATTTTGTGAATGGATTAGCTTTCCCTATTACCAGTGTTCACTACTAGGCGAAGTCTCTGCGACTTCTGATATATTTGTGATTTCGTCCCAAAGTCAAGGACGGTCAAAAATAAAATATAATTTTGAAGAATACATGGTGTTGACTTAATAAAACATTGAATGTTATATCGCGGAGAAATAAATAAGCAAGTTATAAAATTGTACGCCTATAAAATAAAGCGATGACTTTCTCCTAAATATAGAAGATTTCTTAAGTTCTTATCAGCCTTATATGTTGAATATATTTTTCAATAATTACTATGAACATTTTATCACACATAAGAAAAAATATTACCATTATTTAAATCACATAATACATTTATTTTAGTGTGAGTAAAGTCCCCTGAATATCTTATGATGTTATGTCCCTTCCTACTAATTTAATTAGTTGTTTGCATTCCTTTGATTGTGGTCAGACCACAACACGTTTAGACAGAATTGTTCATAAAAGTGGTGATTGATCAATGCATTGCTAGCCTGTTGTTATGATAATTTATATATGCTGTAAGAGACCAAGGAAGTAAATCATCATCATCATCATGTGCCATGCCAGCTGGCGTAGGCGTTCACGACTCTCCACAGATCTCGGTCTTTAGTGTTCTGGATCAACTCTGCTGATGATATTCCTCCATGCCACCGTCTCACTCCATCCAGCATAATTTCTCTTGGTTTGTCTCTGCCTCTCTTCCCCTTCTTCTTTCGAGTTTTCATGATGTTCTCTAATGCCTCTCTTCTTATCACATGACCAAAGATAACTGTTTGTCTCTTTCTTATTGTTCTATGTAATGTTCTAGTTTCATTAGCCTCTTTCAGGCAGATGTTGTTAGTTACTTTGGCAGTCCAAGGAATTCGCAACATTCGTCTCAGGAACCACATCTCTGTTGCTTCCAAGTTTTCCTAATTTGTTCATGTACATTCCAAGATTCACTGCCATACAGCACAACAGGCTCTATATATAGCACTTCAGCACTGTCTTTCTTACATTCAGTGATAGTGACTTATTGCACAAGACACTCTTCATTTTCTAAAATGCAGCTTTTGCTTGCCATATTCTGCTCTTAATCTCTGTTGTGCATATTCCATCAAATTTTATAAATGCTCCTAGGTATTTAAAATTATCCACTTGGTTAAGAATTGTCCCTACTATTTCCATTTCACATTTTGGTGTCACCTTTTTCTTTGACATCACCATTGTTACTGTTTTCTTGCTATTCAAGGCGAGTCCTTTCTTGGGACTCTCTGTTACTACAATGTCCAATAATATGGTTAAGATGGTCCTTCTTTATTATTCCGAAGATCATACTGTTCTTCTTTTGTATCATTATAAAGGTCTTTCACATAATGACCATGCATGCAAAATCTGATCTTTTTCTATTATTATGTTGCCATCTTTGGTTTTTAGGTAACCCGCTGATGTGAGTGTTCTTTTGTTAGTGATGTCATTAATTCTTTTGTGCATTAATTTGGTATTCCAGGTGTTGTGTTGGTTTTCAATTTCCCTGCAACTTTTCTCAAGTTATGCTTCTTTGCACAGTTTCCTAATTTTCCTGTGAATCTCTTTATATTTTTCATGGTTATTTTTGTTATTTCTTCTTATTTCCATGAGTTTTAAAATGTCTTCAGTCAACCACTTCTTACATCCTATCGTCTTCATTATTGATAGTTGTTTCTGCAGTTTGGTTGACCGATTTATTTGATATTTCCCATTGGTTACTGACATCTTGAAATAATATGAATATTTCCATATCGGACAATGCATCAAATCTGTTATTTATCTCTATGTTGAATTTATCTTTTATCTCCTCACTATTCAGTGCACATAGATCAAATTGTGTGTTTCTTGGTGTATATTTGATCTTCTTTAATTTTATATGTAAAATGCTTATGATTAATCTATAGTCGCTGTAGCAGTCTGCGCTTGGTATAGTTTTTTGCGACTTTTAGGGGAACAAAATGAAAGAGTGGACAAAAGAGCTTGATATGATTATTAGAAACACTTGGTATCAATATCACCCAGGAGATTATGGACATGGAAGAGTCCTGATCTAAGGTCAGAAATCAGATTGATTAAACTACTATGAGGGTCAGTTAATAAGTAAGTCACAAATGGCTGCAGAAAAATAACTAAAGATGATAACAACTTGAAACCAGTTTATTTTTATAGATACACTGTCCCTTTATTTCTCAACATAATTTCCACCAACATTGATGCACCTATCCCATCGTTTTATCAGTCCTCCCAAAACGGCTGCATAGAACTGTGTGCTCTGTTTTCTAAACCACATTTTCACTTCACATTCAACTTCGGCGTAATTCGCGAAATGTCTCCCGCTAAGGTGGGTTTCCTGTTTATACTGACAAATTTTTGTCCCATAAAGCGGTGCATAGCTGGGTAGAAAACATTACGAGGATGAGTCAATAAATAAGTCACACAGTTCTGTGGGATGGTAGGTCAATGAAAACCATGGGATAAGTGCATCAATATTGGTGGAAATTATGTTGAGAAATAAAGGGACAGTGTTTCTATAAAAATAAACTGGTTTCAAGTTGTTATCATCTTTAGTTATTTTTCCACAGCCATTTGTGACTTACTTATTAACTTACCCTTGTAGAACATTAAAATATTAATGGCAAAAATATGTGAATAAATAAAGAACATATATTGGCAGCAAACAGCAGTCTTAAGAATCAATGAACATTTAGGAACATTTCAATGCATAAAGAAAGGGGTCACTCACACATGTGTACTGTTCCTTTATGTTCTTTTATTATTATTTAACAGAGAGTTTATAATGAGATCTATAGACAATATAGATAATGCCAGGTATCATGGTTGATGGCCACAATACAAATACCTGACACTATGTTGATAACACAATACCACAAGTCAGAAGGAACTACAGAAAATTGTAGATACAGCAGTTATAGAAAGAGAAAAATGGGCTTTAGCATAAGTCGAAGAAATGGATCATGACTAAATATACAATTAAAATAAACGGTGTTAACTTGGCGCAAGTACAGAAATGGGGTGTCTAGGCACATGGATAACATCAGATGGAAGATGTACTACAGAGATAATGAACAGCAAAAATAGCATTTTATAAAATGAATAACATCTTATGCAATAAATCTGTCATTGGAGGCCAGAAAATGAATTCCTGCATGTTACACAGAACCTGTGAATCCTGGACAATTACTGAAAATAGCACAGAATCTTTTGAGGCCTCACATATGTCAATATACAGAAGAATGCTGAAAATCCCTTGGACAATTAAACTATTTTCAAAGAGACTAGGACATAAAGACAACATATCACAAACAGCAGAAAGAGGCAGTCATAACTTTTTGGCCACATTATGAGAAGATTAAAATCTAGAACATGTTGTAACAAATGAAAAGATTTATGGAAATCGAATGAACGAACGAACACAGTTTATTTTAAAAGTATTAAGAACTGGGTATATATAACAGTACAGCGAGGTAATGAAGTCGATGGCATCAGAGAGAACACAACTCCAGCAGTCTCCGTAGATAGCATTTATTGATGTATCTTCAATATTACAGGCTCGTGATAACTATCCACTCTGAATATATCGTAGACAAACAACAGAGGTCCAGCCAATTCAACATACCAGATGACGACTTCTATACGACCTCTCCCTAAGACTGCTGGCTAGTAACTAATGTTTACTACCCCTACGTGAGCGTCCCTAGTTACATTTACATCTCAGCGGGGTGCTCACGCGTGCATCGAAGGCTAGACCCTTTTCCCCATGCACGCCGACCTAGATCCCCTTAACAGAGACAGACACTCTGTTATATTCACTGGCCCATCTGACATTCTGCCCTTCTTATCTCTCTGCTCTCATACATTATTTCATTCATACATCACTTATGAAGCTAATCTTAGACAACGATGACAACCACAGAAACAATAAGCATTGTAAATGCTAGGAAAATACGCTATAATCAATAATACATGGCTCATTAACACTAATTTTTGACATGGCAGTTATAATTAGAGAGATAGAGGAAGATAAGAGAGGCTCAGGATAGAAACTTCTGGAGATACATTAACTGCACACCCTCACTAAGGAGATGGAAATGGGTGCTGAAAACAACTGATAGACAACCTCTCCAGTACTTACCCACCACTCCTCTTCCTCCTCATGAAGAACAATAATGATCTCCCCCTCTTGGAAAGTCAGTTCATCCTCATTATCAGCCTCACAGTCGTAGAGAGCTCGGTACTTCCGTCTCGTCTGCCACTTGAGAGAAATACAATATAATTTAGCAGAATGTACCATTTGTGTCCTGTACTTTTGTATGGATGTGAAGCGGGGACAATGAGCAGACAAGCTGAAAAACATCTAATGGTTGTGGAAATGTTGTTTCTAAGGAAATTGCAAAGAATATCATGGACAGACAGAAAAACCAATGAACAAGTCCTACAAGAAGCAAATGAAAACCGTAAACTGATTAAACACAGATGTAGACAGCCAAAATTTGTTGGTCATATTATGAGAAGAAATGAATTACAGAACTCGACAACTGGCAAGATTGAGAAGGAAAAGAACAAGGGGAAGGCAGAGAATTAAATACCTGGATGGCTTGACCAAGTGGTATGGTCAAGACAAGAACACAGAGCTGATCCACAATTCTCTGATGATCGCGTGAGATGGCGAAACATGCCCGCACACGCTTGGCACATGATGATAATGACCATTTGTGTGTGGTTCAACCCAGGCCTAACCCCAGCCAGTCTGTATGTGTTATGTTGTATCATGACCTGGTGACATCTTATTATCTCTCACAGAAGATGTTTTAGTTTAGTCGATGGACCAACATCACGGCACACGGGTGTAACCCATAAGTGCTCCATTCTACTCCTAACTCAAGCCTGAGTCCGGAGAATCTCAGCTCAGTGCACTAACTCCATAGCAACATCGAGGATCCTGAAACACTTTGGGTAGATTTTTAACTCAAAATTTACCCGGGCAGAGTTGTTAGGTTACTCTTTTTCGATTTCCAACTGCCAAGGGATTTTTTACGTGAGCAACAATATACATGGGCATCCTATCTCACTATCAGGGGAAATTTTGTTACTAGAAGTCTACGTGAAAAAATCCGGGCCCTCACCGGGGCTTGAATCCGGAACCTCCAGCACTCGAGGCGGACACCATACATCGAGACAACTCCGCCCCCCACACAGACAAAGGACGTCCCTGCACAATGGGCATTCCCATTATTGCTCATTCCTACGATGCAGCAGCCATCTCAAAGTATTTGTGCTCCCTGTTCCCATCAGGAGATGGTCTGGCATCTATTCTTCTTCTTCCCTTGAAGGCAGCATTAACATGCCTGACCAGGCCACTCTCTCTTAATGTAATCAAGCTAGTGTAGTATCTGCCAACCGAGTCTTACTGCTGGGTGGTCTCGAGGTCGGTGTCCGCCTCGAGGGCTGGAGGTGAAGCTGCTAATTATTACATCCCTTTGTTGCCTGTCATATGCCACTTTCTTTAATTCCATGAATATGTCGGATTGATATCATCCGCCACCTCATCGTCCTCATCAAGATCATGATCAAGTTTTTCAGCTATATTGTTGGCTATGAAACAGCTACGGTGTTTCCCCGAAAATAAGACCTACCCCTAAAATAAGCCCCAGCACGATTTTTCAGGATGCTTTTAATATTAAAGTGAGGGCCAGGATTTTTCCACGTGGACTTATAGTAACAAAAGTTCCTCTAGTCTCTGGGTAGTGAGATCGGACGCCCGTGTGTATTGTTGCGCATGTTAAGAAATCCCTTGGCAGTTGAAAATCTACCCAAAGTATTTAGGATCCTCGCCAGTTCTATGGAGTTTGTGTACTGAGCTGAGATTCTCCAGACTCAGGCTTGAGTTAGGAGTAGAACGGAGCACTTGTGGGTTACACCCGTGTGCCATGATGTTGATCCGTTGACTAAACTAAACTAAAAGAATCTGTACTGCAATGATTATATCAGTCCTGTCCATGCTTCTTCCCATGTAGATTGGTGTATTATTTGCCAGCATGGTCTGCGTGTTCATTACCTTTAACTCAGGCATGTCCTGGTGCAATTTTTGCTTGTCCTGTTCATTATCTCTGTAGTACATCTTCCATCTGACATTATCCATGTGCCTAGACATCCCATTTCTGTACTTGCGCCAAGTTAACACCATTGGTTTTAATTGTACATGATCCATTTCTTTGATATTACCATTACTTTTTTCTTCCAACTATTCACGCTAAGACCAATTTTTCACTTTATATAGCTGCTGCACTGTCTTTTTCTGTAATTCCTTCTGACTTTTGCTATTAAGATGGTGCTCACCCCTGGTGAGGATGTGATGCATGACCTCTGAGTGATGTCTATGCATTCAGAGAGAAGACTGCTGGTTGTGATTTTCTGTAGCATCTTCATGGAGTCTGATATGATTATCTTGTGTGACTTCCTGTTCTAATGTTGGTGCGAATGCTCTGAAGGCAGCAGTGACTTGCATAGTCAAGCTGGATGCAGTTGTCTTGAATGCGCCAACTACCCTCTTTGACTGTTTTCCTCATCTTTTGTGCTGTGTAAGCCGAAGATAAACTTGAACTGTACTTCACAGACCCATTTGCATAGATGACAATGTCTTCTGGACGTGAATATTGTTAAACCAATTATTTTATCTCAGTGTCGACGTATTCAGGCTAAAAATATCGCAAGTTTAAGTACTCATCTTGCACACACATTTGGTTTCTGAGCTTGGCGAGCTATGCAAAAAAGCACTGTGCACCGGGACTTTGGCATTGGGTTGAGAGGAAAGTCTCTAGACCAGCCTCACTCTGATAGGAACAAGCCTATGTTAGGGCTCAGCTGACCTGAATACCAATGCATCGGACTTCAGGTTTTTTATTTTTGTTGTTGTTGGTTGCATTTGCTTACTTTGAACTCAAGCGTAGTCCATAAATGTGCTACCGCTTCTAGTGAACAGGACTGACTGTTGCTTGTGGATTAGCTTTCCCTATTACTAAGGTGAACCCACCTCGAGTTCAGAGTTAAAACTTACAATCTTCAAGTGGATTCACAAATAACAAATGATCTGACATTTCGGCTTGCCACTTTAAGGGAAAGCATGGCCGCCTCTTCCCCTAGGCCTGCAGAACATAGTGGTTCTATTCACATCACAAACCCACAGCAGAAAACTAGCTAGTGATGATGGTGATAATGATGATGATGAGGATAATGATATCAATCATGGAATTAAAGATCTTCTTGGTCTCAGATTTGAAAAAAATGTAACATTTTATCACAATAAATTGTGATTTTCTTAAGTTATAGTATGCAATTCTACACTGTTCATACCTGTTGCTTATTCTGTGCAGTTGAGACATCCGACCTCATATCTGTCTTCCGCCTTTCTTCTGAAAGAGAGAGGCATAATCTTAGATCTGAGATAAACAAACAGAACAAGACATAGAAAAAAAAAAACGACTCAGATCAGCACATTTGAGAAAGAGAGAAGAGACGTATGACTTCTGATGATCGGAAATGTTCTGTCATGCTTGCTCCGCGGCAGAGTTGTTACCACTAAAACAAAGCATGGATCTATCAGTTAGACATATTTGTGGAATTACAGACAGCAGCACATGACAGACATCTAAAGGGGCGGGATGATCATCAGCTTCAAAGCCGGTGAAACAGTTGAAATAAAATAGTACACCAAACCAAGAGGGCTAACCACCGGTCAACCAACACCAGAAGGAATCAGATTTGTCAGCCAAAAGGTGCTGTCATGCACCAGTTATGTGTGACTAAAACACATCTGCAACGCGGTCGAAAGGAGCAGTTTTGCCTCATGCAAAAAGCACGATTTTGACCAGGTCCAGGAGAAAGGAGGTCTCTCCTGGACTAGACAGTTAGAGGTTGAGCGTGGTCCAGGTTGGACAGGTCGAGAGTCAATGTAGGCAATGGCGATATTCACTTCGCTGCCAGAAATATTTTAGTTGTAATTATTACTGTGAATAGGCATTTTAAAGTGATAGAGAATGCTGTTTAATAACTGCGATTGTAATCTGTGCTTATGAGAAAGTGTCAGCGGAATAGAAGACCTGAACTAGCACAGCGTTCTGTCAAGTTATTCTAATTGATGTCTTACTCTGTCGCCCTCGTATGATAGTTGAGGGAAGTGAAAGATGGAATAAGTTACAAGCAGTCAGTGAACATGGACTAGCCAATAACTGGCAATCATTGGTACTACAACAACTAGAATCATACAAGCCATATACCAATGTCAGAGCATTAATTTCTGACACTCTATTGAACCATGGCAACTGAGTATCTATGAACAAATCCGATTCTCCGCCGTGACAGGCACAAATATCACAGCTCTGCTGTAAGCAGGCACAACATAATTACATCAAAAACATTTCAGACAAACAAATAAAAAGAAACAGAACACCAAGGGCAATATTATAAAACAGGGATCACAGATCTATCTATTAGACATATTCAAGGAATCAAACAGAGTCGCACATGACAGACAACAAAGGGATGGAATGATTAGCAGCTTTACAGCCAGCGAAATAGCTGGAATACTTGATGATATCTTGATGATGCTGCTGCTACTGATGATGATGATGATGATCATGATGATGATGATCTTGATGATGCTGCTGCTACTGATGATGATGAGGAGGAGGAGGAGGAAGAGGAGGATGATGATGGCATGTAACAAGAAAACTCACCCTGACTTGTGGAGAATCTTCTACCTTGATTGTTCTCACTGGTGGAGAGAAATAAACAGTTGCAATGTTTTGTTAGATGTACAAAATACCGGAGCATATAGAAACCACTGGTAAGATGAATGGGGAAAATACTATAAGGAAATTGAGTGCGAGAACGTCCATGTATTATGTGCCTCTTAAGGAAAGCATAGTAACAATGTAACCAGCCACCTATGTTGTATGTTACAATAGGCAGCTAAAGGAGGGATGGTGGGGGACTGGCAACATTCCATTTAAAAAAATCTAGAATAATACCATAATTAGGGATAGTTAGCACTGAACTTCATTCATTCATTCAGTAGCATGTCCTTTGCAGAACCTTGCTCCCATAACAATGGTTCAATCCACTGAACTTAATATTACAGTAAACAATACAATAAAAAGTAAACTATAAAATTGCAATAAATAGGGATAGTTAACACTGAACTTAATATTACAATAAAAGCAGAATAAATTAGCTACAAACACAACAATGCAATACTCATAACAAACAGATAATAACGAACAAAGGAACTGAAGGAACAGAAAACAGTTAACAATGAACACAATAATTTAATAACAACATACGAAACAGTTAATATGAACATAACAATGCAATGAACAATAGCATGTACAGTCAACACTGAACACAGAATCGTAACAAACAACAGAATGTTTAGTTGACTATGAAGCTAAACAATCCACAACAGGAAAGGTACAACAATACACATCCATATGAAGAGAGTAAGCAGCATGATATGAATGAACATCACAACCACTCAAAAGAAATAAATAAACAAATAACAAATCTGTAACCAATAATAATAACAGACACTGTATGCCCCATGTGTAACTCAGGAGAATTGACAAGGAAATTAAATGTTCAAAAAGTTTATACCAAATTAAGAGTTAACTATGAACAACAATACAAGACAATTAAATGTTAGCTATGTGTGACAGGTTTATAATAAATATAGGGCTAGCATCATACACCCAATATTTCTCAGGGTGTGGAGCTGAGTTGGGATGAGTTGGGTTGAGTTGAGTCAAGAACCGACATCATTGCACTCGGGGCATTCCCATTATCCCCCAGTCCCCATCTTCAACAGCCAGCAAGAGTTCTAATGCTAATGGTGCCAGTTATAATCTGATTATATGTTTCCGAACAGTTCTAACTATATTGTCTGGCACAACAACAAGCACATGTCCGAATCGAAAACTCGCTGAGTGGATAACGTCTGCAGATCGGTCTGGCTTGTGTGGGAACAGAGCAGGGCAAATGAAATGCCCAATATATTGAAATGAGGAATTAAAGCAGCCATGAGCAGGACGTGAAGATTCCCTCAGTGAACCCAGCACCAGGGCGCTATGTGTCGGCTCTGCAACTATGGAAGCCACCCTGGATGGCGGAAAATGCAATGGACTGTCCCTGCCTTCCCTTGAGGGATGACCGTGAAGTCTTCAACTGTTCCAACTTGACCAGCTGGGATGTGGACGGTACCACAAAAATGAGAGTCTCGCAGGAATGCTAACCTGGTCAAAATTGCATGCTAAAAGTCGGATGTGTTGGCCTAAGGGTATTGGCCCAAGGGTGCCTAACCGGACACACCGCAATCACATCTGGAAAAACACTCCGGATGAATGCAAAGAAGAAGATATGTACATCTGGCTTTACCTCTGAGGACGACCGTCGATCAGATCCTCTGACTACCCCCGGCTGCCACGTTCTCTCTAGAGCATGATAGTCTATCTGTTCTTCTACATTGTTCACGCCCTCAAGGAAGGCCTTCACCACATCTGCCTTATCATACATCAAATCACCAATGATGCAGCACCAGCCAATCTGTCCGCCCGTTCATTTCCAAGCACAACAGAGTATCCTGGAGCAGAGTTCCTTACTAACTTATGGGCAGCTGTGGTAGCGCAGCGGCTAGATGCTCGCTTGCTGTCCTAGTGGTCTAGGTTCGATCCTGGACTCCCAGTCTAAAATATGTACCAGGAAATGACTGGGGAGGTAAAGTTGGTTGTGATACTGACCACCCCACCAACTGTATGCCAACTGGTCTATACAAACATGGCTCCAGCACCATTATATCCTATATGACTTAAGGTGTGTACAGGGGTGCTCGACTTTTGACTTATGACTGATGTCATACAAGAACTTCACAAGCTCACTTTTTTTTAAAGTTGCACATCCCTTATAACACATTGCAGTCAACACCAGCAATTTTCAGCTGTTGATGTTCTTGGCAAGATTACACTCAGTAGTTTGCCATTGCTTTCTGAGCGACCGGCTCACATATCCCATTAGTAACCAACGCGACTTGATCCGCTGCCGAATCTAGTGCAGTTGTGTTCCTCACGTGGATATACGGGATTACGGAGAAAGTCGGTAACCCCTTTGCCAGGGAGACTGGCACAAGCTCACTACAAACCTGATAAATTATAAACTATAAAAAAAAAATTTGCACTTACTCACTTTGAACTCAAGCGTGGTCCATACACATTCTTCTAGTAGTGCATGTGGATTATATTTCCCTGTTAACAGTGTCCTTTGCCTTTAGGCGAACCCACTCTGACTTCAGGGGTACTTGTAAATTTATGCCCCAGGAATTATGAAATGATTGGGCATAATTACAAGCAGGAAAATGGAGGTCAACATGACGAATAGATATGAGCTGAAGCTGAGGTTGCGGGTTCAACCCCTACACAAGGCCAGTTTGACTAAAATGTTGACTTCTCTTTCTTGACTTGGGGACATAAATTACAAGTACCTCAGAAGTAGGAATGGGTTCGCCTGTTGACAAGGGACACTGGTAATAGGGAAAGCTAATCCACACACACAAATAAGTCCAGTGCACTAAAAGTAGCAGCATGCGTATGGACTATGCTTGAGTGCAAAGCAAGCGAACAGGGAAAAGAAGAGAAGGGAAAAAAAAACCAGTGAAGCACGAGGAGAAGCAGTGGACACCTCACCTTTTGTCTGGAAAACTGTTTGATGTTGCCTGTTTTGAGCTTGCTCCTGTTAAATAAATGAGATGAAGAATCAATGACGAACGCTCCCTTTGCATTGTGTGATAACAACCAAAATATATAACATTCAGCAATAACATATATAACTGCTAAACTAGTTTTAATTTAAAAAGATTGCTGGTAGAAATTGAGGAACAAGCAAACAAATGGGAGAACAAACTATTTTCAAAGGGTCACAAATTGGGCACGTCTTACATTTAGCTCTTCCAATCACTCATCTTTTGCACATCAATTATCTGTCATGAATATTACATTTACATTTAAAATATAAAAAAAAATAAACAAAAGGAACATTGTAAAATAATGCTGTAAACATACACAAACATAAACAATTCATATTTTAATGTTGTGAGACAGGCAGGTATACAGACAGACAGACAGACAGACAGACAGATATGTATGTATACAGACATACATATGTACACAGACATGCTTACATGCACACAAACAACAATGTATATGTACACACACATACATGCACACAAACAACAATGTATATGTACACACACATACATGCACACCGCACATCCATCCAACCACACGCACACATATATACACATACACACAAACACCCACCCACCCACCCACACACACATATACACATACACACAAACACCCACCCACCCACCCACACACATATACATACACACCCACCCAAACAAATATATATATACACACAGACATACATAGAAACAGGTAACGGACCACTGGTAAAACCAGTATGAAAATCCAGAAGCAGTTTTTCAACAAAGGTATATTTCTATACAAGAAACTATAAAAAAAACACACAGCCAATATACTGGATGGCATCAAACCAACAGACTCATCATCATCATCAAATGCCATGCCGGCTGGCGTAGACATTCATGACTTTCCACAGATCTCGGTCGTTGGTTTTCTGGATCAACTCTGCTGATGATATTCCTCCATCTCAATCCATCCAGCATCATTTCCCTTGGTCTGCCTCTCTTCCCCTTGATCTTTCCAGTTGTCACAATGTTCTCCAATGCCTCTCTTCTCATCACATGAACAAAGAAAACTATTTAAATCTTTCTTATTGTTGTATATGATGTTCTAGTGTCATTAGCCTCTTTTAGGCAGTTGTCGTTAGTTACTTTGAGTCCAAGGAATTCGCAACAGACTGCCCTGTAAATATGCTTGTCATCCACAAGAATGGACAATGAGTGGATAGGCTTAGAGGCAGCTGGCAGCAGTGGAGATGGTTTCTGAGGAAGGCATGGAGAAGGACCAAGAAATGAAAGAGACAGTCCTCCAGCTCTTTCTCCCCCCTAACAGTTCTCAGTAGAGTGTTATCTCGCTCACTCACATTTTTTTAAAATGTGTTTGAGCCCCGTTCAACTGTTGATCTATCAGTTAGTTATAATAGGGGCCGCAGGTCCACATGGCCAAATGGATAAGAAAGCGTGTTCTTAAATATCCGGTGGGCTGATGCCGAGGTAAGGGGAGCAACCCCTACACCGAACAGCTGGACTAAAATGTTGACCTGCCGTCCTTGACTTGGGGATGTTAATTACAAGTACCTCTGAAGTTGGAGTGGGTTCGCCTGATGGTGAGGGATACTGTTAATAGGGAAAGCTAACCCACACGCAAAATTCAGTCCATCACTACTATAAATAGTGTATATGGACTATGCTTGAGTTCAAAAGTGAGCGAGCGCAAAAAAAAAATAATAGGGGCCCTTATGGTGTCTTCCTTTCTGCTTGCGAAGATAGAGCTGTGATTTTTGTTTCCTAAGTTCTAGGCATTTCTGGCTTGGTGTCGATATCTTTTTTTGCTGTTTAACATATCTGGTCATTGACATTGTTACCTTATTTGACCACATTATCTTATTCTTCTCATGTTTATTTCCTTCAGCCAGCGCCCTCTTCATATTACAATTAATAATACAATAAAACCAAATGTTGTACTTGTGCATATTATGCTCACTCTATTAAATATCATGTTCATAATATATATCATCATCATCCTGTGCCCTGCCAGCTGAAACATGCGTTCAAGCCTCTCCAAAGATCTTGGACCATGGTGTTCTGGATCAACTCTACTGTAGGTATTCCTCCATGCCACCATCTTAGTCCATCCAGCATCGTTTCTCTTGGTATTTCTCTGCTTCTTTTCCCACTGATCTTTCCAGTTGTCACAATGTTCTTCAATGCCTCTCTCCTCATCACATGACAAAAGAATGCTGTGTTTTGTTTTCTTATATTTGTATATAATGTTCTAGTTTCATTATCTTCTTCCAAGCAATCGCTGTTTGCTACTCTGGCAGTCCAAGTTATTCTCAACAGGAACTAAATCTCCAATATATATATATACAACAGAATAATCACAAAGTAATCATAAAACTATATGCTAGTTATGTCAGTGAAGCTCATATTTCTTTCCCTATAATAAAAATGCAAAAATAATAATTATTTCCAACAATTTCTGTTTCATTATAGTACACCGAAGTAGAGAAGAAACAAATGAAAAATAACCATAAGCTGTTAATACCCAAAAGTTTACACTTTCTTGTTAGTCTTTACATATACAGAAAGCGTTAATTGATTTCATTTGAAATTCCCGCTAAAAATACATAAGAAAAATTGTTAGTCATAGCAGAAAAAAAGCACATATATGTAGGATAAGGTAAGAAAGGAAACAAAAGACTAATGCAAATAGTTAAAGAAATGAGCAGAAACAAATGCAAAAGTATATGCAAAACAAATATACTAAAGAAAATGTTTATACATACATAGAAACAAGTAAAGATATATAGCAAAAAGTAAAGACATACAGTAAAAAGTAAAGACATATTATATACAGTAAAATGTAAAGACATATATAGGAAAAAGTAAAGTCATATACTGTAAAAAGCAAAAACATATATAGTAAACAGTAAAGACATGTATAGTAAAGACATATATAGTAAAAAGTAAAGACATATACAGTAAAAAGTAAAGATATATACAGTAAAAAGTACAGGCATATACAGTAAAATGTAAAGACATATTCAATAAAACGTTAAGACATATACAGTAAAAAGTAAAGACATATACAATGACAAGTTAAGACATATACAGTAAAAAGTAAAAACATATACAACAACAAGTAAAGACATAAGTAACATTCAAAGACATATACAATAAAAAGTAAAGACATACAATGAAAATCAAAGACATATACAATAAAAAGTAAAGACAAGAGTCCAGAAACAAATCCACGGCCTTCAAAGTGCCAGGCAAATGGCTTAATTACTTCGGAGACTCCCATTCTACTGATTAGTGACAGGTCAGTGATTAGAAGGACAGAATGACAAACTTAACCCTACCAGACCGCTGTACCGATTTTCGGAAATTTCAGAATTTGCCGCTGTACAGCTGTCCCTAATTTTCGGCATTTTGCCTATTTCGTGATAAATAATGTGTCACAAACTAAAAATAACCAACCAATCGTGGTCAAAACTCATGTTTAGCCATTGCAAATGTCTGCCCCCATAGGTTTGAATTGACTTTGTGTGGATTAACGTGAAAAATTTATGAAAATTCACAATGAAACGAGCGTTTGATGAACCAAGCACTTCAACAAGAAAGCGAAGTAGGTCTAGGCTTTTCACAGTTCAACAGGTGATCGATACTTTGGTTTATTCAGACTGGATTGGCACACAAAGGTGGAATATCGGCACTAGATGAAAGGTAGACCTATTTTCTACAATGTCTTCAAGTTACATCTTATTCTAACCACTTGTTTGCATGTAACTAACATTTTTCTACATAAAGTTGGTTTTTTCTCTTTAATGCTCAGGAGCCCAGGTATAGGGGACAGTTAGGGTTAGGGCCTCAGGTCTGGTACGGTTAAGAAACAATTCATCCATTCTTTCAAGAACACAAGCCTAAATCTTAGCACCGAGTTTTGTGTTCGCCTGTTTTGAACTCGGGTAGTTCATACCCGTGCTCTACTTCTAGTAGTTGCCACAGCTGGGGAGTTTACTGGACTGATCTTTGTGTCGATTAGCTTTCCCGAATCCACTCTCACTTCAGGCATACTAGTAATTTACATCTCCAAGTCAAGGATGAGAAGTCAACATTTTAGTCCAGCTGACTGGTGTAGAGGTTGAACCTGCTACATCGGCATCAACACACAGGAAGTTTAAGAGCGAACACAATTATCCATTCAGCAATATGGACCTTCTTCTTAGCATTGGAAAAATAAGACTGTTTTGGCCTGCGTGCCCAATTCTCAAATTTAAACAAAATGAATGCATCCCTTCAGCCCTCACCATTTTGAAAATAAAATGCAGCCTGTTGTTTGAGCTTCCATGTACACTTCTTGGTTTCATGCTATCGATCTTTATAAAATAAGCTTGAGGATGCAATGCTCTTTTGTAATCCTAACTGTTATGGACTCACAGAGCATGCTGAGAAGGGAGAAGACAGGTATGCTTTGTGCAGAGTGGCATGCTTCCATTCCAAATCAAAGATAGGCAGTATCTGCTGGATCAGTTCTCTCAGGGCAAGCTGGTATGTTGGGAAAGGAGTAGGCAGACAGATTGGTTGAGTCTGTACCAATTGGTGGGGTATTGGTGCATGATAGGGCAGACGTGATCGAGGCGCTTTGGGATCATGTGTATAGTGTGTAAGAACAGATACATCATCACAGTCTGGGGAGAATGATGTGACAGGCAGTGACCAGAGGATCTGGTCAACACTCAGTACTCAGGAAAAACCAGACGGACACACAATCACATTACAACTGGTACTGTTAGTATTGGTACTCTTTGCTGGTTGTTGAAGATGAGTACAAAGTACATACTGTAATGTCCTGAGTGCTAGGATGTCAGTTCTTTACTCAAATCAACACTTGTGATGCTTGAGTAGTAGACTACATGACTAGTTTTATCAGATAAGGGCAAAAACTAAGAAGGCCTGTGTACACTTATATAACCCTGTAGTAGTTGGAGATTGAAAAGAACAGGTTAAATGGACCACTAATTATCATCATTATTGTCATAGACACCCAGTTTCTTGTCCACACAGAAATGTGTATGAAATGTCTCATTTGTTGATTTCACATTTTCTTAAAACAGTATGTACCTGTAACACAACATATTGGCTCGAGGGCCACACATAACTGATGTGCTGGGCCACATAATAACCACATGCCCAGCATTCCTGGTGTAACTAACAATACCAGCAGAAAACAAACTATGTTGTATGCACAATGCATGCACAAATTGGCTACCTGAGTTTGCAATGGTGGAAGACTTGTCTGGAGGTCGAGCTGGCGGTTCAGATATTGTCCTCTTGTGAGATAAAAGTGCTACCTCTGTCTCAGATCTGACAAAGACGTTTTGTTCATGTCCGTGATTAGCAACATACTCAAATAGTGAAGAAAGTACACCATAACAATTGGAGAAACTAAAGAACAGACAGCATAAAAATGAAGAAACAGAAGAACAGACAACATAAAAATTAAGAAACTAAGAATACACAGCACATAAAGTGAAGAAGCAGAGAAGAATACACAGCATACAAAGTGGAGAAACAGAAGAATATACAACATAAAACGTGGAGAAACAGAAAAGAATTTACAGCATAAATAGTAGAGAAACTGAAGAATACAAAGCATAATAGTTGGAGAAACAGAGAAAAATACACATCATACAAGGGGAAGAAACAGAAGTGTACACAGCATACAAAGGGAAGAAGTAAGGAAAGTCAAACAATAAAATGAACAAAGAGACAAACAATAAACCTAAAAGAAAGATGATAAAGCTCAGAGAAAGGCAAATGACAAAGCCCAAAGAAAGATTTTAAACAACAGTTTGACAGCAACCATCAAATATCTAGTAAAGTGCCTACCGCTGGCTAAACTTTGGCAAAAAATGCTCATCAATGCATAGAAGAATCAACATCCACAGGTCATCCATGCATGCAACATTGAAACCTCGCTTATCACACTGCATATTTAGTATGCCACAGATGTTTTCATTTCATTCTCACAAATGAAACAAAAGAAAGATTATGCAGCACAAGTTAACCCACTAAGAAGTTCAGACTGATTTTTGCCAGAGGATTAGCTTTACAATATTACCAGTGTCCCTCACCATCAGGCAAATCCACTCTGATTTCTGATATACTTGTAATTTACTCCCCCAAGTCAAGAACAAGCAGTCAACATTTTAGTCCAACTGACCAGTGTAGGGGTTGAACTCGCTATCTCAGCATCAGCACACCGGAAGTTTAAGAGTGACTGCTCTTATCCATTTAGTCACGCTAACTCCCAGTAGATATGATTTTCAAGACGAATGTTGAGAATATCGTGGGCAGAGAAGAAGAAAAATGCCAAAATATTAACAGCTATGGTGTCAGAGCCCTATATAGCTATATACAGACAGGACAGATCCCTGTAACAGGACAGATCCCTGAGACAGGACAGGGGCAGGGTAGGACATGACAGTACGCCCAAGGACAAACGGTTAACATGAGTGAACTGAGTGACTGTTACAATCGACGGACTGACTAACCCCAGGTTAAGGACAGGACAACACTGAGACACAGTACTGACCACGAAATACATGAGCATCACGGAGGTCGTGAGACATGTGATGCGAGACCCAGGAGCAAAGCTGGGGAGACTGGACTGAGACTTTGATGTGGACGGATGCGCCTGAGTGTTGTTGAGCGAGTGTACAGCTGAGACGGAGTGCATTGCTGCGTGTGAACAATCATTGTGTGATCCTTGTGATATACATATTGTGTATATTAATTGAAGATTAAACTTACTTATGTCATTTTGTCCACGGGACTCCGACTGACGTTTATTTATATGTCACTTAATGTCAGGGTAATTAATTCGTGAGCCAGTTAAAGTACTAACACCCTGACAAAATAATGGGGTGCTTGCTGGTAAAAAACTAAACTAATTAACTAATTACCCAGGGACAAAATAAAGGGGAGCTACATCTTAAAATAACCCATCACTTATTACCCCATAATTGATAAAATAATAAAGACTACTACAACGTCACCCATTGTAGGTTATGCTCAAGATTGCCCAATCGCCGGATTTAGGAGGCCTGGTGTTCCTTGCCAGTGAGAAGTCCTGATCGTTTCGGGTCCACATCGATTGACGGACATCAGTCGCGGCGATTGGGCAATCTTGAGCATAACCTACGATGGGTGACGTTGTAATATTCTATTATGATAATTTGGCTGTGTGTCCAACGTGTGCCACGTGGTTACAGACCCGCTTCACACGCCAGTGATCCGGGGCTTGTTTCCGGATCCGGTCAGGGATATGCACTACTGACGAGCTCAAACGAGGGCGAAACTCGAGTATAGTGCTTCCATATTGACGTGGATAGGCCTTAGGTTCATACCAGAATACGATCAGCGTTGCCAGTAGTGGGTTGTGCTCAATATTTAAATTTCAAATCCCGAAATAACCAAATAAATCAATAAAGACTACGTCTAAAAAATTAAACCCATTAAAAAAATAATCGGAGTATTCACTAACTAAACCATTAAAACAGCTCGTTCTCTAGAACCATTATATAAAATATTAAATAATGGGAACATCACCGGTTAAAATCCATAACTAAATTATTTTGTCAGGGTGTTAGTACTTTAACTTTAATAAATATCAGTCGGAGTCCTGTGGACAATGACATAAGTAAGTTTAATCTTCAATGAATATACACAATATATATATATCACAAGGATCACACAATGATCGTTCACACGCAGCAATGCACTCTGTTCATGCTGAACGATGCTACAAGCGCATTCACACAAACACTATCAATGGTTCAATCTCACAGCGCAAACTAGCAGTTGCTCGTCTCAGCTGTACACTCGCTCAACAACACTCAGGCGCATCCGTCCACATCGAAATCTCGGTCCAGTCTCCCCAGCTTTGCTCCTGGGTCTCACATCACGTGTCTCATGACCTCCGTGATGCTCATGTATTTCGTGGTCAGTACTGCGTCTCAGTGTTGTCCTGTCCTTAACCTGGGGTTAGTCAGTCCGTCGATGGTAACGATCACTCAGTTCACTCATGTTAACCGTTTGTCCTTGGGCGTACTGTTCTGTCCTACCCTGCCCCTGTCCTGTCTCAGGAATTTGTCCTGTCACAGGAATCTGTCCTGTCTGTATATAGCTATATAGGGCTCTGACATGTGGGTATTAGAAGATCATTCATAAAAGCCAAAGTGTACCCCCAAAAAAAATGAAATGTACAAGGAATATCAACAGAAAAGGTGTTTAAGACAAATTAGCTTCGTATGGGAAAAATCTTAGGCATTAGGGGCAAAGAAAGAAAGAGAAAGATGTATGGGAGATGTAGACAGTTGGGCAACAAGTCATTACCTAATATAAGCAACAGCAACTTCAACAAACGATCAGATGACAGAGACAAGTGGAAAGTCATTATCACCATTGTCTGTTCCAGAGCAGAGGGAGAAAATGAAGAAGGAGGAGAAGAAGAACAAGCAAAAGATAAAATATAAGGAGGAGGAGCAAAATTAGGATGAGGAGAAGAAGGAGGATGAGGAGTAGAAGAAGAAGAAAGAGGAGGAGGAGGAATAGGAGGAGAAGGAAGAGGAGGAGAGGGAGATGGAGGAGGGGAAGGAGGAGCAGAAGAAGAAGAAGAAGAAGAAGAAGAAGAAGAAGAAGAAGAAGAAGAAGAAGAAGAAGAAGAAGAGGAAGAAGAAGAAGAAGAAGAAGAAGAAGAGGAGGAGGAGTAGGAGGAGACAAATAATCTACACGTGCTCTCACTGACATACACACTTCATAATTAGGTTCTGATATCTGGAAATTAAGCCATAAAACAGAAAGATAACACATGGCATCCGTGGTCCTCATATTAGATGATGAACAGAGTCAAGGAAGTGGTGTGTTTCTGAATTGTCAGTAGACATACCAGTAGCCAGACTGCATAGTAAGTTAGTCTGTTTGCTTAACAAGACAGAGGTGTGGGCTCAAAACCCAGCAGTGGTAGAGCTTATGATTTGGCTCTGGGTTTAATCCAGAAGAAGAAGGGGAGGAGAATGAGGAGGAGAAGGAGAGGAGGGAGGAGAAGAAGAAGGGGGGAGGAGGAAAAGGGGGAGGAGTAGAAGAAGGTGAAGGAGGAGGAGGTCTGGGGTCAAAACCCAGCAGTGGTTGAGCTTATGTTTTGGCTCTGGGGTTGATCCAGCCTTGTAGAATAGGTACTGGCTGATTTTTAGAACTGTCTGGGTTAGAAAGTTAATGAGGAAGGTAGATGGTCACCAAATCTCATTATCATATTAATTATCAAGTGCCACATCAATAAGCGTGGGCAGTCAGGGTTTGCCGTCTGACATTATCACCAGTCTTGGATCAGGTCTGTGTTCTTGTCCCGATTATGCCTTATGGACAAGTCATCTATGTATATTTTCTCTTTGCCTTCCATTTGTTCTTTTCTTGACAAGCATACCAGATGTCACCAAGTTTTAAAGTTTATTTCTCCACACAACATGCCCAAAAAATCTTGATGTCTTATTATATTATCTCTAGTCATTTTGCAGTTTTCATTTGTTTCCTGAAGGACTGTCTCATTGGCTTTTCTGTGCTGTCCATGGTATTCTTTGCATTGTGCTTAGAAATCACATACATACAGACTGGCTTACATGATTATGTTGCATCTCCACATCTTGCAATCTTCAACATAACATATACATTTGTGTACTGACACCCTTTATGCTATGACACAAGGCTGTTAAGAATCTTCTATCACAGTCTTCCTCTATCTCTAATTCCACACATTTTTCAAGTTGTCACAACATGTTCCAGTTGTCTTCTCAAATTCTGGCCCAAAATGTTGACTGACTCTTTCTGATCTTATGGGTAGAATTTGTTTTAAAATATTACCAGAGCAGTGAACATTTACAGCCTACATACAACCAACAAAGGTGTGCACATGTATTTGTGTGGGGAAATCCATATATTAATTACAGAAAGTCCTATAAGAAGCAAATGAAAACCGTAAACTGATTAGAGAAATTTGACGTAGCCAGTCACAATTTTTGGGGCATATAATGAGAAGAAATAAACTAGATTTGGTGACAAATGGTAAGATTGAGGGCAAAAAAAAAACAGGGAAAGGCAAAGAAGTACATATCTGGATGGCTTGGCCACGTTGCATGGTTAAGACAAGACACAGAGCTGATCCATGACTCTAGTGATCGTGTGATATGGCAAACCATGACCGCCCACGCTTATCGGCATGGCACATGATAATGATAAGATATGACTTAAGAAGTAAGGGAGTAGATATCCTAAAGTTTAGGAACCACTGTTTGTAACCAAATAAGTGCAACTATGACTAACACATACTAAGTGAGTGCAGAGGAGAGTACATACTTGTTCCTGCTGTGTCCTTGTACAGCGGGTGGTGGAGGAGGCGGAGGCCTTTTACTCCTGGGGGGAAGAGGAGGCAGCATACTTTTGGTTCCTTTATCTAACGGCTGAATGCTGCTGGTGAAAGTCAGCGGGATGTGCACCAGCGATGTGCTAACAGGACTGCTTCGGCCATTGCCTGGCCCACTCGCAGGAACTGGTGATTTCCAAAATTCAAAGAAGCATTTTGAACTGATGAGAGCAACAGTTCCAGAAAATACGATTTAACACTGAATTTTTGTGGGTGCATTCACTTGCTTTGAATTCAAGTTTAGTCCACACAACTGCTAATGCTTCAAGTTCACTGAAATTATTTTTGCATATGGATTCGTTTTCCCTATTACCAGTGTCCCTCGCCATCAGGCAAACCCACTCTGACTTCAGAGGTACTTGTAATTTACACCCTCAAGTCAAGAATGAAAAGTCAACATTTTAGTCCGACCGACCGGTGTAGGGGTTGAACCCTCAGCATCACCATCACTGGGTGTTTAAGAACAAGCGCTCTGATCCATTCAGCCCTGCTGACCTGTAACACTGAAATGTAAAGCCAGTTCTGAACCAGCGGTAGCCTGGTGGCTATACACTTGCCTGTGTGTTGTGGGTTTGGATTCACATCAGGGCAGATTAGTCAAATTGACTGGGGCTTGCAGGGTGACCCAGCCTAAATGGGTGCCAGGAAATGCCTTGGCAAGTACAGGCGGCTGGCATCACCCATTGAGTGCAAATTGGTCTATAAAATATGGCGCCTGCACCGTATGCCCAATATTCCTAGGACATGTAAAAAGGTCATTTGGACATGTAAAAAGGTCATTTAGGACATGTTAAAAGGTCCTTTACTTTATTCTTGATTCTTAATTTTTACCAATTCGTATTCTCTTGGTTATCATGTTAAAATATTCACTTAATAACCATACATAACATCAACATAAATCTTTGCTTTTTAAACATGGGAATTGCTGACCTTTATACTTTAACAGTATATTTTAAAAAAAAAACTCACAAGATAAAACAGCTTTGCACTAAACATGAAGACAGCCTCATGTCTTTTAAGTGGTTAGAGAGAAAACTAAGAAGTAGTATTTAGCTTTTCTAGAAAATTAAATTAGTTGTCAACAAGCAAATAACCCACTGACAGTGCCAAATTGTATGCAATTTTGAAGTTATGCAAAAATAAGCCCTAATTCATTTGATATTTATTTTTCAAACATAAGCAGAAACATGACACTGTACAGTGAGGAAACCCGATAACAATGTAACTTGAAAGTCTTTTCTCTGAAAACACATTAAGAAAATTAAGAGACTCAGATGATTAGATGACCTACAAGGTGGCTTCAAATGAGAACCTTAAATGTTTTTTGTGCGTGAAAATATTCTGAAAATGTAACGAACAAATGTATAATTTTCCGATGTAGTCACCACTGCATTCAATGTAAGTCCTCTAGCGCTGATAAAGTGCTTGGATTCCTGTAGAGAAAAATTCTCTGGAGTCACTACTCAGTGTGCCTGACCTGGTCATGAACAGTCTGTCACAGAAGTCACGCCGCTTTGAAACTTCCTAATCCACTCATACACTTGCTGGGCTGACAGGCACGCATCACCATACTGGACCTTCATTCGTCGATGACTTTCTATAGGATTCAACCTTTCACTGATAGAAAAACGGATAAAAGAAAGCTGCTCCTCTTTGGTGTTCATGTCGAAAGTGGGATGGCCATCTTTAAACTGTTAATATGACATCACCGTGTTCATCTGCACTGCGATGTCACATGCTTAACCTTATTGTCATCCTTAACAGCAATATTGACAGGTTACAAGACAATGGCATGGTTATTCTAATGTCTATCAAACTTTTAAGGTTTTCATTTGAAGCCCCCTCGTACGAGGGAGGTGCAGGAGATACCAACAGATTGGTTGGCTTGGCACGAAGTGGTTAAGGATCTATCCTCCAATGGATGGTAAAGGGTGAAGATAAATTGTGTTTTACATCAATAAACCACAGCTGAAATTATATCTACATCAAGGTGAAGATGTGCCAGCTTCGGGGTTAATACTGACCAAGATCACACATGGGGAACACAATCGCAAAGTGGCTAGATGCTCACTTGCTGGCCCAGTGGTCAGGGGTTCAAATCTGCATTGAGACAAACATTTTAAAACTGACCTCGGCTCCCAGGTCCATACAGCCTGAAATTGGTACCTGGAAATGGCTTGGGAAGTGAAGGCGGCTGGTGTGAAACTGACCACATCATGCACCGAGTGCCGAGTGGTGCATAAATATGGAGATTTGTGGAGAGACATGGAAGCCTGAGTCAATTTGTAAGGCACATGATGATAACTACAGGCACTGAACTGATATAACGAGAGAGAGACAACAAATGAAGGGGTTGAGACAACAAATGAAGGGGTTGAGACAACAAATGAAGGGGTTGAGACAACAAATGAAGGGGTTGAGACAGCAAATGAAGGGGTTGAGACAACAAATGAAGGGGTTGAGACAACAAATGAAGGGGTTGAGACAACAAATGAAGGGGTTGAGACAACAAATGAAGGGGTTGAGACAACAAATGAAGGGGTTGAGACAACAAATGAAGGGGTTGAGACAACAAATGAAGGGGTTGAGACAACAAATGAAGGGGTTGAGACAACAAATGAAGGGGTTGAGACAACAAATGAAGGGGTTGAGACAACAAATGAAGGGGTTGAGACAACAAATGAAGGGGTTGAGACAACAAATGAAGGGGTTGAGACAACAAATGAAGGGGTTGAGACAACAAATGAAGGGGTTGAGACAACAAATGAAGGGGTTGAGACAACAAATGAAGGGGTTGAGACAACAAATGAAGGGGTTGAGACAACAAATGAAGGGGTTGAGACAACAAATGAAGGGGTTGAGACAACAAATGAAGGGGTTGAGACAACAAATGAAGGGGTTGAGACAACAAATGAAGGGGTTGAGAGAACAAATGAAGGGGTTGAGACAACAAATGAAGGGGTTGAGACAACAAATGAAGCCTATTCAGCTGCTGCTTTGTGGCTACAATGAAAGAAGCGCTGGGAGAATGGAGGTGGAGGCAGTCTCTGCATCGTTTCACTAGCTGGAGGACAAACAGTACACACATGTGGTGACTGTAACGGATGCAACTCACAGATCATGTGTGGAAGGGTGAAGACAGGCATGCTACGTGCAGAGTGGCAGGCTTCAATATTAAATAATTTAAAATAGGAAGCAACTGTTGGGTCTATTTCCCAGGATATGCTGGTGTGTTGGGAAACGAGCAGGTGGGCAGTCAGGCTGGGTCTGCACCACTTGGTGGGGTATTGGTGCACGATCAGGCAGATGTGGTCAGAACTCTTTGGGATCATGTGTATAGTGTGGAAGAACAGATACATCATCACGGCCTGCATAGACCGGTGTTGCAGGAGATGACCAAGGATTTGACTGACATTCAGTACCCCTTAGAAAGGTCAGATGGACACACAATCATACTGCAACTGGTACCTTTACTACTGGGACTCTTCACTGGCCATTGAAAACTGGGATGCAGCACATATGGGAATGCCCCAAGTGCTGTGATTTTGGTTCTTGACTCAATTCAATTCAGAAGCTTTGGCTACTGAACTAGGTGAAGATCAAGAACCAGATCAACCAACTCTATCAAGAGAATATCCACAAATATGAACTCCACGAAGCCCACTTGAAACACTTGGCTCATGATCAAAATCTTCAAGTTCTCATTACACTAAACAGCAAATGTGGGCCACACACCACGGTCAAGTGAGGATAAACACATCTCATTACACTAAACAGCAAATGTGGGCCACACACCACGGTCAAGTGAGGATCTCATTACACTAAACAGCAAATGTGGGCCACACACCACGGTCAAGTGAGGATCTCATTACACTAAACAGCAAATGTGGGCCACACACCACGGTCAAGTGAGGATCTCATTACACTAAACAGCAAATGTGGGCCACACACCACGGTCAAGTGAGGATCTCATTACACTAAACAGCAAATGTGGGCCACACACCACGGTCAAGTGAGGATCTCATTACACTAAACAGCAAATGTGGGCCACACACCACGGTCAAGTGAGGATCTCATTACACTAAACAGCAAATGTGGGCCACACACCACGGTCAAGTGAGGATCTCATTACACTAAACAGCAAATGTGGGCCACACACCACGGTCAAGTGAGGATCTCATTACACTTAACAGCAAATGTGGGCCACACACCACGGTCAAGTGAGGATCTCATTACACTAAACAGCAAATGTGGGCCACACACCACGGTCAAGTGAGGATCTCATTACACTTAACAGCAAATGTGGGCCACACACCACGGTCAAGTGAGGATCTCATTACACTAAACAGCAAATGTGGGCCACACACCACGGTCAAGTGAGGATCTCATTACACTTAACAGCAAATGTGGGCCACACACCACGGTCAAGTGAGGATCTCATTACACTAAACAGCAAATGTGGGCCACACGCCACGGTCAAGTGAGGATCTCATTACACTAAACAGCAAATGTGGGCCACACACCACGGTCAAGTGAGGATCTCATTACACTAAACAGCAAATGTGGGCCACACACCACGGTCAAGTGAGGATCTCATTACACTAAACAGCAAATGTGGGCCACACGCCACTGTCAAGTGAGGATCTCATTACACTAAACAGCAAATGTGGACCACACGCCACTGTCAAGTGAGGATCTCATTACACTAAACAGCAAATGTGGGCCACATGCCACTGTCAAGTGAGGATCTCATTACACTAAACAGCAAATGTGGACCACACGCCACTGTCAAGTGAGGATCTCATTACACTAAACAGCAAATGTGGACCACACGCCACTGTCAAGTGAGGATCTCATTACACTAAACAGCAAATGTGGACCACACGCCACTGTCAAGTGAGGATAAACACAGCTAACAGATAGATGGTTTAGTACAGAATCACTAAGCTATTAGGAAACACACACATCAGATCATTTGGTGAAATGGCTTCCCTCTAGATTAGTAATCTCAGATCTTCTTGTCATCATAAATAGTGTACCATCAAAAATACTGCATCTGAAGTTGTCTACTATTTTCAACTAATAACACAATGTGTCAATGCTGTGGCAAAGAGGATATGAATGCAATTTGCAATCTTGCGTTCGAAACACAGCTGCAAGGAATTTGAAAGCAGACCACCATGCGCTGGTTTTCTTACAATAGTATGAGTGCTGGTCGTTAAGAATGACATGGGAAACTACTGAACGTAAACTTGCCAAAATAATCACAAACAGCCAAATAATGCTGGGGATGACTGTGACATCCTGTAAAGGATATGTAACTAACTTAAAAAACAAAAAAACAACAGTATATTCATTATTCATCATCATCATCTCATCCAGTAAGTAACCTTGAACATGGGTTATATGGAAATCAGCAACATCCTCCACAGACTGACCCCAGCAGTTCACACCAGAGTGGAAATACTCAATTCTGCCCATGCATTAACGCTATCAGTGCAGGATTTTCTCTGCCTTCATCTCTGCCATTTGCCCTCAGCTGCATCCTGGAGGATTATACTACTGACACCTTCCATCTTGAGGGACGATAGTTTATTACATTATGATTTTTTTTTAAAGGCATAGTAACCTCTCCATAGTATAAAAAGGACCATAGATCCATAACACAAAGCCTGGGCTGAATTGTAGAGACCGAGTGTTGCCCATGCAGCATGATCCCTCGCTTGCCTAGTTTACTCCAGAGGAACGGCAAAACCAATACATCTGGACCAAAGCAAGCTGCAGGATCAGTGAGGCAATGCTCTAACTGTCATCCGCCTGTTGGAGCTTCCATTCTAGACCAGTTGCAGACCAAGGCTTAGGACCTGGTCTGCCCCCCCCCCCAATCATACACAAAATGAACGACTGAAGAGAATATGTACAACATCGCATAAACAAGCAAACAAGCAATGTACATTTAAAAAAACAACAACATGAAAACAGGTGTTTGGTGGTAGGAAATAGAAAGGCAAAAAGCAAGTCATGTATTATATAAAAATAAAACAATCATTTACATTGACTGGGTGTGGGGAGTGAAGTTTAAAAATAAACATATCCTGAAGAACCCGAAGCATAGCCGGTCTCCCTGGCCATAGGAGTTAGCGACTTTTCCGTAATCCCGTATATCCACGTAACTTGCGTGAGAATTGGTAGCGGTTCTCGCCATGTTGGTCACGTATGCGGTATGTGAGCCGGCCGCTCAGAAAGCAATGGCAAACTTCTGAGCGTAATCTTGCCTAATACATCAACAGCAGCTGAAAAATGTTGGTGTTGACTGCAACATCTTGTAAGGGATATGTAACATTAAAATCAATCAATCAATCAATCATGTGCCATGCCGGAAAGCGTGGGCGGTCATGATTCGCCATTTCACTCGATCACCAGAGTCGTGGATCAGCTCAGTGTTCCTGTCTCGTCCATGCCATGTGGCCAAGCCATCCAGGTATTTTCCTCTCGGTCTTCCTCTTGGTCTGTTCCCTTCGATCTTGCCAGCTGTCACTAAGTTCTCCAGTCCATTTCTTCTCATAACATGTCCAAAAAATTTTGACTGTCTACGTCTAATTTCTCTAATCAATCTACGATTTTCATTTGTCTCTTGTAGTACTTGGTCATTGGTTTTTCTATCTGTCCATGGTATTCTTTAACATTAACATTCTGTAACATTAAAAACAAAACAAAAAAATCCAGAATCAGCAACTAGCTAGAGGACAGTGACGTGCCAGGACTCACACTTTGTAGTCCTGAATGTACGAGGCAATAAGTGGCCAGTCTTTGCCTCAATTAGTGGATGAAAAACCACAGGCTGTCCTACCGCGATCATGACATTATAGGTGTCATTCCCTCACAATTACATTAACATGCCCACTAGTGGGGTTAAAAGAGAAACAGCTGTAAGTGTAGATAAGGTGGAAAACAATATACTAATTACCTAGTGCAGACACGGTGACGAGGTGGACAACGAAATACGAGGTAGTAAAATAAAATATCAACCAACCGGTGCAGACAGGGTGACGAGGTGGAAAACAACATGCCAATCACCTAGTGCAGACAGGGTGACGAGGTGGACAACGAAATACCAATCACTCAGTACAGACAGGGTGGAAAACAAAATACTAATCATTAATGCAGGCAGGGTGGGAATATATACCTGTGTATATTGACTATTAATTTCAGCTAATGCATGCAGCATTCATAATTCCTTCATGAAAATGAAATACAAAGTACAACCGGTAAGGATACAATCAGGAGAAACAAAATGGGTGTTGTGAATATGTACTCTTAATATGGTACAAGAAAAGAAAAATAATTAAAAGAAACAATAACACCTAACCAACACCCTTCTCTCATTCACAAAAATTCTTTGTGTGTTATATGAGGAACAGTTTATAAATAAACGCACATGTATGTATCGTGCTCATAGAAATAGGGGAGAGAAGTGAAGACTAGAAGACTTTCCCCTACTTCTGTTGAGTTCAAACAATATATGTGCGTTTATTTACGAACTGTCTTAGTGGCCTCAAAGGGTTCCCCAATTGACATTTATATGAGGAACACAGCTGTGTCTGTCTGTGCACACATAACTTTACGAATGAGAAATTTCTTATTTACTATCTTTTTTTTCTGGCTGACGAAAATTAGGTATCACAATGTAAACATGTTTTAGAGATTATAACAATGTACATTTTGTTTAGAGATTATAACAATGTACATTTTGTTTAGAGATTATAACAATGTACATCTTGTTTAGAGATTATAACAATGTACATTTTGTTAAGAGATTATAACAATGTACATTTTGTTAAGAGATTATAACAATGTACATTTTGTTTAGAGATTATGTCCTCTTGAGGACATACAATTATACTTTTTCAATTACATTCCAGTTTATCCTCTAAGCTCTACTTATTTCTTTTACGTCTGACAGCCAAACAATGCCTGCAAATATATTTCTCCTGCTATGTTGGTAGCCTCAAGTGGTTCCCAGGAACTGAAAGTGTTTTGGCCATACAAAGAGTAACTGGCAACGTATGGTGGCTTATTTGCTAATCAATAGTTACAAGTTGTGACAGGCCTGACATATTTATTCGAGTGGCCACTGCAGTGCTATTCTACACACACAAAAATTGAACAGGGAAAAGGCAGCACAACACAAACTCATAATAAGAAAGGCTGTTTTGTCATGCCCACTACAGGATTACTAATATCTACAACTTACCACTCAACAACTGGTCTGAATATGGTTAGTTGGGATTGAACATTCAAAATATCACTACAGAAAATAAGTCATAATTTAATGAAGATAACGCAAATCAACAAAACATGAAATTATATGCAAATGTCACGTCCGGTTATTCAATCTGAAAACCAGTATAAACTGCGCTGAACATGTCATGCAAGTAGCAGACTAACTACTGCATGCCAATTGTGTTATAGCGGAAGTTGCAACAGGGATAGTCGGGTATCTTTAGTATTCTCTGACCAAACGTAAAACAAAATGTAAGAAGATGTATGAAATGATGTTTGGGACACATGGGAAAGATCCAATGGCATATCATCCATGCTTGGGATTGAAATAGTTAAGAAAATGTCTACTGCAGCACTTAATCATTGATATTTTCAACTAAACAGCGTCATTTGCAGTGCTAAATCATTGATATTTAAACTAAACAGTGCATAAATATGGTAAAAATCAGCCTACTAAAGCACTTAATCATTCATCCTTTTAACTAAACAGAGTCTAGAAATTGCAGGAACTGTCCTATTGCAGCACTAAAATACTGATCATTTCAACTTAACAGTGTTTAAGAATGTTAAAAATCTGCCTATGGCAGCACTTAACCATTAGTCTTTTTAAACAGTCACTTAAAAGTCGACAGGATCGACTTCACTGCACTGGGTTTTTATCCCATAAGGCTCAGTCTCTTTCCGCACCATGGAATGCGTCGCACAAAGCACAAACTCCGTAGCTCCAGTGGCGACCCTCAGGAGTCTCTGAAAAAATGCACCCATGAACCGAAGAACACGGCCAGGAATCTAACCCACAACCTCCGGAGCCCGAGTCAGATGGCTTGACAACTTCGCCCAACAAAAACAGTAGACAACTTGAGCTGACTGATATCTCCAGAGAGTTCCCATCATTAAGCAAGCCGTGTTGCACTGTCCCTAGAGACAGTAAGAATCTGCCTATCTGCAGCACTTCATCCTTGATCTATTCAATTAAACAGTGTACAGAAATGCTACGTGACATACTAGAACTAAAGAAATATGTAACATTGTGTGCATGCTGTTAGAACTACACAAAGATTCAATAATGCAGACACAAATCATCTGTCAAATCAATCAAGCAGAATGTTTTGTGTTGTGAAATGAGGAAATCACATAAATGGAAAATAATCATGTTAATGGAAAGAGAAAAGTGTTACTGTTACGCAATCATTGTGTAAGGAGGAAAATATGTACAGCATTGCTAAGGTTGTTATGCCCTGCACAGATTTTTAGGACAGTGAAGTAGATGAAGCTTCACAAGCTAGTTCAAAGTCTTCCACACAGACAAATGTCCATGTAAAATAGAATTCAAGGATGAATAGGCAACCAACCTATGTACAGTCACCATACAGTGATGGTGTCTCACCCTATAGTGTCGCAGAAATGAGAGATCTGATCAACTGTGTAAGGATGGTGCAAAAGATGAGCAGCTTGATGTACCAGTCATATTCCATGAAAAGAAAAGAATCATAAAATCAATCAGAAAGCCATCAACACCAGCATAAGATGATTACAATATTTTGGACAGAACAAATAAATCATCATTCTGTAGCTTAGTCATCTGGAGAAGACAAGGAGCTGCGTCCTGTCAAAAGGGCTATAGATATGACCAGAAGCTTCAATGCTGAAGAAGACAAATGAGCAATGAAGGACCCACTGCAGCCACGGGAAATGCCATGCCACTTCAGTATGGACTGGACTATGTGAAAGCCACACACTTCACATCTCAATGGCAGCATAAAAATAGCAAGGTTCTCAGAAACAACAGGCAACAGTTGATTGAATAAATAGGCAACCTTGACGGATGAAACTCAGAATGTTTCTGTTGTGAAATAAGCAAATTACACTAATGGAAAACAACAATGTTAATGGAATCGAGGTGAAGAAATGAATTCTCAAGTGCTATACTGAGCCAATCATGATGTACAGAAGCGAATCATGGACAATTAGCAGACATATAGGGAATTAGAGGGAAGCTGCAGACATGTGGTTTTACAGAAGAATGATGAGAACACTGGATGGAAAGAAAGCACAATGAAGATATCTTGATAGAAGTTAACTAACAAAGAGATCTGGTTGCTTGCATCAGAAGACGACAGTCCACATTCTTTGGGCATGTCATGAGAAGGGAAAACCTGGAGTATGTCGCTACAACATGAAAGTTGTAGGGGATGAGAAGCAGGAAACCAAGAGAGAAGATATTGGAGAGTATGGCATCATGGAATGAAGCAACATCAGTACTGGAAATGACCAGCAGCAAAAGAAACAGAACACCACACAGCCTGAACTATAATAATAAGCAGAAACTCATTTACTGAAATTCTCTAACTGTAAGCTAAAGAAGAAATCCACAGATGCAGCTTAAATATAAAACAAACAAAAAAACTCTTTAACTCTCCATTACAACACTTAATCTTGAACAACCCATTTCTAAGCATCCTAGATGGACTTTCAGTATGATAGTTGCTGTACATGTTTTCATCTTTAAACAATTAAAAAAAGAAAACCAAATAATGAATGAGAGAAAACAGCATGAAATAAAGAATTAATTAACTATCAGCAACGTAAAACAAACAATCAGCGGTAAACTAGAAAAACCAGTTTTCAACCAAGATGCAACGAGCAATAGTTATGTTTGGCAATGCATAAACAACCAAGAGTGCATCCGAAGGTCATACTCAACAGAAGTTGGCCTCCTGGCAAATAGCGGAGACCATGGAAACTCACCAGACTTTACGGAAGCTGTGTCACTATCGTACGCTGAGTTGGTATGGTCCACACTGCCTCCAAGGTTGGAGTGGGATAGTCTTAGCTTGCTGTTAAGACTTAAACTTTCTGAGAATCATAGAATGTTCATAGGTTCACCTGTTTTGCTTGCCCAGTTTAGGAATCATGTTGTCTTTTAAAGCTTCATATCTTGTTTGTTTGTTCTTATTTAGCCTGGGCTAGGGTGGCATAGTAATAATCATAATAAAATGTCTTGAAGCAGGAATCTGCTATAAGGCTGTAATGTGACAGTACCATCGCATTTTGCAGGTCTGATTGTACAGAGGAAAAGGTGGCTAGTCTTGACCTCAGTGAGTTGAACTGTCATCTAAAACTGTCATCTAAAACTGTCATATACTGCCTGTAGTACCTTGTGGTGTAGGACAGAAGGGGGTATTGAGCCTGAGGAATTAAGGCCGCCTGGCTAGTGCAGTCGTCGTGAACTGTGCAGGTTAGGGTTTTTCTTTTTGCTGAATGTACGGGGGAACAGGTGGCTAGCCTTTACCAAAGTGAGTTGAACTGTCATCTAATACTGTCATCTACTGTCTATAGTACCTTGCGGTGTAGGATAGAGGGGGGTATTGAGCCTGAGGAATTAAGGCTGCCTGGCAAGTGCAGTAGTCATAAACTGTGCAGGTTAGGGTTTTTCTTTTTGCCCCCGACAGGAAAACATCCACACTTTACCGAGGATTTGAACCCAGGTCTCTCAAAGAAGAACCCGGCATTCTTAGCCACTCGGCCAGCCGCTCCATTACAGGTGTCAAACACTCATACCCTAAGTTCAATCCCCAAAAGTGACAGGATTCTTCTCGCTGACTAGAATGGCCTTTAGATTAGCTCAGTCTCATGAAATGGATATCAGCCAACTTTCAGAATGTTCTGGAAATTGTCTTTGAAGTAAAGGCAGGAGGCAAGGAAACTGGCCGGACCATCTCATTACATCAGGGGCTACTACAAACATGTGGGTGCCATGAAAGTGCTGCGGCTACTGGCCAGACATTCAAATCCCCCTTGAGGTGGGATGTTTTAAACAATGACATCCCATGGTTCCCAGGCCAAGACAGCCTACAATCAGCACCAGGAAATGTTCGTTAAGTAAAGGTAGGAGGCCTGATACTGACCTCATCACCCAATTGGTCTTTTAAAATGTAGGGCCTACCACCAAATACTTAATATCTCAATATGTGTCACTGCACAGAATAGAGTCATTTCCTGTTTACCTTTAACATCAATATGTGAAGAACTAACACTTCACAATCCAATATTTTGCAGTATCTGCGAGCGTGCTTATCATTACCTTGAACGTTTTGGTCTTGGATTTAAGGCAAAGAAAATATACAAATGTCATTATCCTGTTGGCAATTCACAGTATTTACTTTAACAAATGTGTAAACCTTCATAAATAAAACATGTTTCCGTTCTGTTCTTTCTCAGCCGATTTGTTCACATGAACATATGTTAAAACTTTGTTAGAGAATGTAATAAAAACACTAGCACTCAATAAGCATTTACAAGACTTGCAGGTAACTAAATAACAAAGATAAAAAGCACTGTTAAATGAAAAATTGATCACCAAAGAACTTGCAGATTTAAAAAAAAAAAAGAAGGAAAAAAAAAGACATAATTTACCCCTCTATACATTAGTTAGTTGCATATCCTTTACAGGATGTCGCAGTCAACCTCTGCATTTATAACCATTCTGAAGTGACAAATCATGGTTTATACCACTTTCCACAAATATTCACAATAACAGAACAAACTTAAAAATGAAAAATAATAGATAAGAGAAATAATGGTTGCAGCAGGATATAACAACACAAAATAAAAACAGTTATTCCCTAGAATGTTCTTAACAATAAAAAAAAAAATGAAGTTAAAAGGCAAGAGGGTCGACTTCATTGCTGATGGGATTTCTTATCCCAAAAAGCTTAGTCTCTCTCTTCAGAGCGGTTGACTGTCTGCCGAAAGTGCTGCACACAGAGCATACATTCAGCAGTTCTGATGATGACACCCAGGGGTCCCTGAAAAACGACCCGTGAACCGAACGAATGAATCCAAAAGTAAACCCACGGCCTCCTGAGCATGTAGCAGACAGCATAGCCACTCTGCCATGCAGACCCCTGTTAGCTATTATGTATGGTAATTGTTCTTAATAAATGATGAAAAATGTGTACAGGACATAAACTACTTTCATTTACACTGTGAAAACAGTCAAGTTTACATCACCTTCAAAAATTATGCATTACAAGAAAAACAATGGACAAGTGAAAATAATAAAATGATGCCATCTAGAATGTTCTTGACAAGTTATTATGTCTGGATCTTTTTCAAACTGGTCTATGTGTCTTAGTACCAACATTTGTAAAGGACATATAATTTATGAGAAGAAAAACGCGTTTCTACGTCTATGGGGGAAGTCAATAAGTCAGTAACAAATGGCAGTAAAAAAAAAATAACTAAATATGATAACAACTTGAAACTCATTCATTCATTCAGTAGCATGTCCTTTGCAGAACCTCGCTCCCATAACAACCTTCCGGAAAACCTGTCGATCATAAGCAAGATGTCCCGCGTCTGATACACCCATCTGGAGATCATCCGCCACATCCTGCGCCCATCTTCTCTTTGGCCTTCCTCTTCCTCTCTTCCCAGGCATATACCCCTCCATTATTGTTCTCTCCAAACGTTCGTGGCGTTTCAAGTGACAAAAATATTTCAATTTTCTTTGTTTTATCGTCTTTAATAGCCAACCTTCTTCAATATTCAACTCTTGAAGTATGGATGCATTTGTTCTTTTCTTTACCCAAGATATTCTTAGAACTCGTCTATAACATTTATATTCAAAGGCGTTTATGCGCTGTTCAGCTTGTTTAGTAAGTGTCCATGTCTCACAGGCGTATGTTGCAATGGGAAAGATGCATGCTCTTAAAAATCTAATTTTTGTAGTTCTATCTGTCCCACTCCATAATTTATTCAGCTGTTTTAGTCTTTGAAGAGCAATTGATAGTCGCCGTTTAATTTCTTTCATTGTGTCACCGTTGTTGGTAATCAATGAACCAAGATATTCAAAATTTTCCACTACCGCCAATTTTTCCCCATTAATGTATACTTCTTTCTCCATAGTAGTTTTATCTGTATGCATTATCTTTGTTTTTGCTATGTTAAGATATAAGTTGTGATTTTCACTATTCAATTGGGATGAAGCTATTAGGTTTTCTATGCCATTCTGTGTTGTGGATAGTAATACTGTATCATCAGCATATCGAATCTCCGGTATGTCATGACCGCCAATAATTAGGGCATCATATAGCTCCCTGTTTATATCATCTCTTACATTTCTCATTATATTTTTGGCGTACAGGTTAAACAAATAGGGTGACAGCACGCAGCCCTGACGGACTCCTTGCTTGATGTCAAACCAATCTGATGCCTCGCCATCTATTCTAACTGCAGCTTGTTGGTCTAGATAGAACATTTTTATGAGTTGTACTACATGTGATGGAAAGCCCATATTCCTCATGATTTCCCAAATGTCTCCCGCCAAGGTGGGTTTTCAGTGGACCAAAAAGGTGGAAAAAGCTAGGGGCTAAGTCGGGGCTGTAAGGTGGATGTTCCAGAACTTCCCACCTTAGTTGGAACGACGCCGAAGTTGAATGTGAAGTGAAAATGTGGTTTAGAAAACAGAGCACACAGTTCTATGCAGCCGGTTTGGGAGGACTGATAAAACAATGGGATAAGTACATCACCATTGGTGGAAATTAAGATGAGAAATAAAGGGACAATGTATGAATAAAAATAAACTGGTTTCAAGTTGTTATCATATTTAGTTATTTTTCTACAGCCATTTGTGACTGACTTATTGACTAACCCTTGTATAATCTTTCAAGATGATGTGTTACAGATAAAACTTTAAACTGAAAATAATAAATGACACCTTCTAGGATGTTCTCAACAAGTCATCATCTGTGGATTTTTTTTTATAACTACTCATGTATCTTACTGCCAACATTTGTAAAGGACATGTAATTAACTTTAATCAAGGCATGCAATCTGTCTGAAGTGAAAAACCAAAGTTTCTACAAATTTTGTTTAGATTATGTCACTACAGAAAGCACTTAAAAAATTAAAAGGACCAAATGTTACTTTCTAGAATGTTCTCAACAAGTGACCAAGTATAGACCAATATTAACTAGCCCAGGGAGCCATGTTCTGTTTGAGAACAAAGAAATATGAGAATGATGAAGTGTAGCACTTACTTGTAGCTTTTGACTTGACTTGTCCTGTAATTGTACTGTCCTTGTCCTTGCCGATGACTGATAAAGTATCAGCAATGACTATCAAGCTGGAGGGACGTGAGCGGGTCTTGGGTTTATCTGGGGTGCCCTGAGTCACAGACAATTAAAACAGAGTATTACCCAGAGCCCCAGTCAGTCAAAATTGAGTATTACACTGAGTCGCAGCCATTCGCAATTAAGTATTACCCTGAGTCACAGACAATCAAAGTTGAGTATAAACTGAGTCAAAGACTCAGTACAGAGAATGAAACTCGAATATTATTCAGAGCCATGGACAATAAAAATTGAGTATTACCCCAAGTTATACTCAAACTTGAGTATTACGCTGAATCATAGACAGTAAAACGTGATTATTACCCTAGTTACAGTTAATTAAAATTGAATATTATTCAGGGTCACGGACAATCAAAATTGAGTATTACCCCAAGTTATATACAAACTTGAGTATTACCTTAGTTACAGCTAATCAAACTTGAATATTGTTCAGTCACAGACAATCAAATCAAAATTGAGTACAGTAATAATAACAGCCTCCTGTAGTAATATCTGACAAGGGACCAGGGATTGATGCACCCTATGAATAGAAAACCTCCAACTGTACAACCAGAAATGTTTTTTTTCTTTTGGAGTCTTCTTTTCTACTCTGTTTATTGAAGTAGTTTCTGTCAATGAGTTCTAGATGATTCCTTACAGTGCGTCTAAATGTCTTACAGTTGTAAGCCTTTTCATCCCGAGTTGTGGTGTGGATGCCCAACATTTTCATTACGCACTTGCAAGTATCTTTGAATCTTTGCCGAGGGCATCTAATTTTTCTATTTTTGTTTGGTTTGCCAGCTGGCCGTAGAGAATGTCAAGCTAAGTATAGTAACTATTTTGAATAACGAAGACACAAACAATAGATTGCACGATTTATTGCCTGGCATATTTCGCTGCATCTCGTCAGGTACATACTGCAGAACTCACACAACTTACGTGAAATTAACTAGATAAATCCTTCAAGTTGAAATATACACAATTTCGCACAGTAATGTCGATTGTCTACCACGGTAATTTTAAGCTGACTAACATGTCTTTCTGTTTACACAATTCTGGCTTGCGTTGATAGATCATAATTGCTTCTGCAAATTTTAACAAGCGAGTATTCTGTGTTCTAAACAACACGCGAAATGCAGTCTCTCTGGACACAACATGGCGACTGGCAACAATGTGCTTGCCGATTGAAGACGCCGGGAGCTTCCGGTGTGTCGGCTCCTCGTGGCTATCATCTCCTGTGTGTTGTATCTTGTTGACCCATTGAGGTATGTGTTCTAACACCCGTTTGTTAAGCTGTCTCTCCGTTCGGCCAATGTAAACGGCCTGGCATCTACATGTGAATTGGTAAATACAATTGTTTGTGGCGTACAGAGGAACAGGCTCTTTGACTGTTGGTGTAGGAATGGGTACGGTTTTACATCTAATGACTGGAGTTGCCGCACAGAATGTTTGACCTACTGCTGTAGTAAGCCGGTCTTGTAGACGTTGCATTACGTCATCCCCTCGAAAGGTTAGCTGGATGAATACCTTGAGTTTAGGGACTGTAGTTACGTCTGCTTTGGGTTTGGGCTGTTGGCAATGGCGCTTTATAAATCCTGTGGAGTACCCATTCAGGTTTAAGACATTCTTCAGAGTTTCAAATTCCTCTGTCAGTGTGTCCTGGGTGCATATCTTTCTAGCACGGTCAAACAAGGTCCGTACTAAGCCCCGTTTGTACTGGACAGGTGTGAAGCTCTGAAAATTTAGGTATTGGCCAGTCCATGTTTCTTTGCGATACACCGATCTTTGAATTGTGCCGTCTGCTCTACGTCTCATTAGAATATCTAGGAACGGTAACGCTTCGTTGTGTTCGTGTTCCATAGATAGAGAGATGTTTTTATGCGTCTTGTTCATTGTGGCCTGAAACGATGTTGCTTGTAGCTCGTCTGTGGTGATGATTAGTATATCGTCCACATAACGCCGGTAAAAGGCCAAGTTGTTGATGTCTGAGGATCTCTTTTCTTCTAAGTGTGCCATGAAGATGTCCGCTAGAATAGGACCAAGAGGACTCCCCATGGCCACTCCGTCAATTTGGCGGTATGACTTAGTTTGAAAATTGAATAGGATGTTGGCGGTACATAGTAGTAGTAGCCTCTCCAGAATAGGTGTTGGTATGCCTAATTTTAGTTGTTTGTCTTCAATGCGTTCCCTTATTATTTTCACTGTCTCCTCTAATGGAACGTTAGTGAATAGGGAGGCTATATCCATGGATGCCATGTGTTTGTTATTTATGTCCATAGTATCCAATAATTCCACCAGTTGGAATGTATCTCTGAGTATTTTTGGATCGAAGGACTGTCGTACTGGTTTTAACATTTCGGCTAACCATCTCGCCATTCGGTGTTGTGCAGAGTTAACCATGGACAGGATAGGTCTTAGCGGGATGCCGGGCTTGTGAAGTTTGGGTAGACCGTACATCTGAGGAGTGTGCGAGCCGCGTGGTGTGAGCGTTTTTGCAGTGGCCTCACTGATGAGTCCCGCATTCACAAGTGACTGGATCTCTTTCCTCATTATAGCATCCAGGTCCTCCGACTTGTTTACTTTTTGATCTATCCTGAATTTGGATTCGTCTGACAATATTACATCCATTTTTCTCTGGTAATCTGACATGTCCATCAGTACTGTACCGCTCCCTTTGTCAGGTTTCAGTATGACGAGATGCAGCGAAATATGCCAGGCAATAAATCGTGCAATCTATTGTTTGTGTCTTCGTTATTCAAATTCACTACGGGAAAACATTGTTTTGAATTTCTCAAACGTCGCCTCCCATTACCAACTGTGAAGCGATTAGATGGATTACTCAAGCTGAAGTGTAAGATATCGCTACAGGATTGTCGATTGAGATTTCTCGAGGAATGCCTAAGGACGGGGATATTTCCTCACCGGTATTTCAGATCTCTGAGGACGGACAGAATATGTCCGACAAGAAAAAACCTGAGACGTACTGACAAAAAACCAGATAGAAGAAACCCAGTCCAAGCTGGCCAACTTGAAGCGCACACACAGTTCTGCCTACTACGTCACCCAAGAATTGAGTTTGTATGGCTACTTAAAGTTCACGAAATTCTGTACAGAAGCAGTGTACAAGGTGAAAATCGCAGAGAATGCTCGCCTCAACAAATCACTGAGCACTGAAAAGGTAACAACGTCAGTACTAGACAACCCAGAGAAGTATGTGAGGAACTTATCGTCATACGTACTCAACAACATTGAAACAGAGGCCCTTGCATACGGATTAAAATTATGCATAAAGCCTAAACACATCAATCGTGTTGAGTCGCAAGCACAGTTTGAAATGTTGTTTGATCAAGTCTCCAAGTTATCACCTACCTCTGCTGATTCGGTCGGGTGGCTGAAGGCCAAACTGGTAGATTTAGAACACCAGTATCGCACAACACCCTCTAAACAGACGTGTCCGCTGACCAACGAACACCTTACTGCCTTAAAAGCGTTAAAGGCTAACAAAACCCTCGTCATACTGAAACCTGACAAAGGGAGCGGTACAGTACTGATGGACATGTCAGATTACCAGAGAAAAATGGATGTAATATTGTCAGACGAATCCAAATTCAGGATAGATCAAAAAAAGTAAACAAGTCGGAGGACCTGGATGCTATAATGAGGAAAGAGATCCAGTCACTTGTGAATGCGGGACTCATCAGTGAGGCCACTGCAAAAACGCTCACACCACGCGGCTCGCACACTCCTCAGATGTACGGTCTACCCAAACTTCACAAGCCCGGCATCCCGCTAAGACCTATCCTGTCCATGGTTAACTCTGCACAACACCGAATGGCGAGATGGTTAGCCGAAATGTTAAAACCAGTACGACAGTCCTTCGATCCAAAAATACTCAGAGATACATTCCAACTGGTGGAATTATTGGATACTATGGACATAAATAACAAACACATGGCATCCATGGATATAGCCTCCCTATTCACTAACGTTCCATTAGAGGAGACAGTGAAAATAATAAGGGAACGCATTGAAGACAAACAACTAAAATTAGGCATACCAACACCTATTCTGGAGAGGCTACTACTACTATGTACCGCCAACATCCTATTCAATTTTCAAACTAAGTCATACCGCCAAATTGACGGAGTGGCCATGGGGAGTCCTCTTGGTCCTATTCTAGCGGACATCTTCATGGCACACTTAGAAGAAAAGAGATCCTCAGACATCAACAACTTGGCCTTTTACCGGCGTTATGTGGACGATATACTAATCATCACCACAGACGAGCTACAAGCAACATCGTTTCAGGCCACAATGAACAAGACGCATAAAAACATCTCTCTATCTATGGAACACGAACACAACGAAGCGTTACCGTTCCTAGATATTCTAATGAGACGTAGAGCAGACGGCACAATTCAAAGATCGGTGTATCGCAAAGAAACATGGACTGGCCAATACCTAAATTTTCAGAGCTTCACACCTGTCCAGTACAAACGGGGCTTAGTACGGACCTTGTTTGACCGTGCTAGAAAGATATGCACCCAGGACACACTGACAGAGGAATTTGAAACTCTGAAGAATGTCTTAAACCTGAATGGGTACTCCACAGGATTTATAAAGCGCCATTGCCAACAGCCCAAACCCAAAGCAGACGTAACTACAGTCCCTAAACTCAAGGTATTCATCCAGCTAACCTTTCGAGGGGATGACGTAATGCAACGTCTACAAGACCGGCTTACTACAGCAGTAGGTCAAACATTCTGTGCGGCAACTCCAGTCATTAGATGTAAAACCGTACCCATTCCTACACCAACAGTCAAAGAGCCTGTTCCTCTGTACGCCACAAACAATTGTATTTACCAATTCACATGTAGATGCCAGGCCGTTTACATTGGCCGAACGGAGAGACAGCTTAACAAACGGGTGTTAGAACACATACCTCAATGGGTCAACAAGATACAACACACAGGAGATGATAGCCACGAGGAGCCGACACACCGGAAGCTCCCGGCGTCTTCAATCGGCAAGCACATTGTTGCCAGTCGCCATGTTGTGTCCAGAGAGACTGCATTTCGCGTGTTGTTTAGAACACAGAATACTCGCTTGTTAAAATTTGCAGAAGCAATTATGATCTATCAACGCAAGCCAGAATTGTGTAAACAGAAAGACATGTTAGTCAGCTTAAAATTACCGTGGTAGACAATCGACATTACTGTGCGAAATTGTGTATATTTCAACTTGAAGGATTTATCTAGTTAATTTCACGTAAGTTGTGTGAGTTCTGCAGTATGTACCTGACGAGATGCAGCGAAATATGCCAGGCAATAAATCGTGCAATCTATTGTTTGTGTCTTCGTTATTCAAATTCACTACGGGAAAACATTGTTTTGAATAGTAACTATTATCAACATTACCATCACCAACACTATAAATTTCATAATAATGTCTTTACTTGGTTTGCCAGCTGCCCATAGAGAATATCAAGCTAAGTATAGTAACTATTATCAACATTATCATTATCACCACTATCAATTTCATAATCATTAATGTATATTGTGGTTTGCCAGCTGCCCGTAGAGAATGTCAAGCTAAGTATAGTAACTATTTTCAACATTATCATCACCACCGCTATCAGTTTCCTAATGATTCATTTCTATATTTGGTTTGCCAGCTGCCCACAGAGAATGTCAAGCTAAGTATAGTAACTATTATCAACATTATCATCACCACCACTATCAATTTCATAATCATTCATTTCTATATTTGGTTTGCCAGCTGCCTGCCCATATGAGAATATCAAGCTAAGTATAGTAACTATTATCAACATTATCAACATTATCATCACCACCATCAATTTCATAATAATTCATTTCTATATTTGGTTTGCCAGCTGCCTGCCCATATGAGAATATCAAGCTAAGTATAGTAACTATTATCAACATTATCATCATCACCATCAATTTCAGCATGGCCGAATGGATAAGAGCACATGTTCTTAAACATTCACTGATGCCGAGGTATGGGTTCAATCCCTACACAAGACAGATGGACTAAAATGTTGACCTCTTGTCCTTGACTTGGGGACGTAAATTACAGATACCTCTGAAGTCACAGTGGGTTTACCTGATGACGAGGAGACACTGTTAATAGGGAAAGCTAATCCACACGCAAAATTCAGTCCAGCACTACTAGAAGTAGTTTACATGGACTAAGCTTGAGTTCTATGTGAACAAGCACAAAAAAAACTTTCATTTCTATTGTGGTTTGCCAGCTGCCCGTAGAGAATGTCAAGCTAAGTATAGTAACTATTATCAACATTATCATCACCAGCATTATCAATTTCATAATCACCACTACCACCACCATCACCACCAGAAACAGCAGTAGTATGCCATGAACACCACCATAATTTTACAACTCACGTAGTTAACCTGGCCATTATTTTGGTGTCTGCTGACATCAAAATATCTAACACTCGTGAAGGAAACATGACCAATCTGGACCTGACTCCAGCCAGTCCTTTTGTGCTATGCTGAATCACAATCCAGCTGCGGATCACCATTGTCTGGCAAGACTGAGACAGCGAGGAGTGACGAGGGGATCTGGCTGAGGCTCGACGTTCAGAGGAAAGGCGAGACGGACATATAATCAGATTGCTACTGGTACTATTGTGTTGGAACTCTTTGCTGGCTGCTGAGAATGGGGACGGAGCGCTTATGGAAATGCCCTGAATGCTGTGATGTCGGTTCCTAAATCAATCAATCAATCAATCAATCAACCTAGCTGCGGTCTAATATGCCTCTCCATAGATGTGACGATCTAGTCCTTGACATGGAAACGTAAATTACAAGTACCTCTGAAGTCGATGTGGGTTCGCCTGATGTGAGGGACACTGGTAATAGGGAAAGCTAATCTACATGCAAAATGCAAGCGAGCACAAAAAAACATGCTACATATATGAAACTAACAGGCTGAATGCCCTTTGGGAGTTTATGTAATTCAAGCAGGTTGTCTAAACTAAGTCAGGTTAATAAACCTATTATAAACCAAATCTTGGCTAAACTGGCATTCTAAACAGAGTCATGGCTACAACTGGCTTTCATAAACCAAACATTAGCTAACTTAACTCATTATTAACACCTCTCCTATCTTCATCAAAACATACTTTAACATTTGCTATGGAGTGTGGGATGTAACAGTTGCCTTTCATCAATTCCAATTTTAAAGGAGAAGATACTTACATCCAAATCGTCATCACTGAACTCCAGGTCATAATATCTCTCATCCTTTGAAGAAAGAAGCAAATCAATGTCTTAATTTAAATCATTATTAGAAAAATGAAATCTAATAACACAAAATAAAACAACCCATGAAAGTGATGGAGGCAGAAAAAGAGGTTGGGATGTAGACGTGCAAAGAAAGAAAGAAAGAAAGAAAGAAAGAAAGAAAGAAAGAAAGAAAGAAAGAAAGAAAGAAAGAGCTAGAAATGAAGAAAGGGATAGATAAAAACAGAAACCAGAGAAATGAGAATGAAAGAAGAGATGGACGAATACAGAAAGTAAAGAAACAGAAATTAAATGGATGTGATGGAAAAAGGAAGAAAATAGAGAGACAGCAATAAAAAAAGGGATGAGTGAAGGAAACGATGGATTAAGACAGAGAAAGTAAATAAACAGGAATGAAACAAAAGAAATGATGGATAAAGAAAGTAAGTAAATAGAGAAGAATGAAGAAAGCGATGGAAGTAGAAATAAAGTGAAGAAAGAGGAATGAATGTTGGGACGGATGTAGAATAAAAGTCAAAAGACATGACAGGACAGGACAGAAGAAGAAAGACAGTAAAGACAGTGGAATGTAGGGAGAGATGGAGAAACAAAACAAAGTAAAAGGACATGAATGAAAGATTGGATGGTTGAAGACACAAACAATGTTACAGACAGGAGTCGAAAGGAAGGTAGAAGGAACAGGATAGCAACAAGCTGTTCTAAAAGAAAGAAAGAAAGAAAGAAAGAAAGAAAGAAAGAAACTCACCTGATTAAGATCCCAGTCAATATTGATATGGATAAAGAGATCTTTCTTGCCTGTGAGAGCTGCAGTTAACTGTGACAGAAATCAACCAATTTCATAAATCAATTCAATCATTGGTCAATTATCATTAAGTACATTCTTACATTTCTGCAGATTTCTGACATGAAACAACAAGCCTTCACCCATGACACAAAGGCGAAGTGGAAATCCAGCAACTAATTCAGGATAATGCTCGCCCGGGTGATGTGATTATCTACACAGATGGTTCGGTGCTGAGAGGCAGGAGAAGTGCCTGGGGATTCGTTTGGTGCAGGAGAGCCTGGCGTATGATACAACAACATCTAGCTTAAGAATGGAGGTGGAGGCGGTCAGTGCAGCTTTCCGCTGGATGGAGAACACCATACACACATTATGATTGTAACTGGCTCAGAAAGCATGCTGAGGAGGGTGAGGACAGGCAGGCTTCGTGCAGAGTGGCTTGCTTCGCTTCGGAGGTCACGGGCTGCAAGCATCACCTGGATCTTTTCTCCGGGGCATGCCGGTGTGCTGGGGAATGAACAGGCGGACAGATTGGCTGGCTCTGCAAAACTTGGTGGAGTATTGATGCATGACAATGCAGACGTGGTTGCGGCCTTGTGGGAGCACGTGTACACCTCGGAGGAGCAAATGGATCACCATAGTCTGGTAAGAATGAGGCAGCGAGGTGTAACGAGGGGATATGGCCGACGCTCGAAGGAAAGGCGAGACAGACATATAATCAGATTGCTACTGGAACTATTAGTGTTGGAACTCTTCGCTGGCTGCTGAGGATGGGGACGGAGTGCTTATGAGAATGTCCCGAATGCTATGATGTCGGTTCCTAAATCAATCAATCAATCATTTCCTTCTGTGAATTGTGGCTGTGGATGGCCCAACACCAGCAAACAAAACTTAGTAATATTTTTAGAACATGCATCTTTCATTCGCTTTATTGGAATCCTACACGTGGATCCTATGAAACATGTGTCCAGCCCACAACAAAGATGCAGATAAGTAACTTTTATATTTATATTTTCATGTAGTGTTTTTCAAGCAGTCATGTACATTTGGGATTGCTTTTCCTGTGCTGATGAAGGCTTTGGCCACAATGTCCGTTTTGTTACTTGTGGTCATCTTCTAGTAAAGCTTATCGTCTACTTCTCGTTTTTGGTGACTTCTTCTTCTTCTTCGTTCATCCGGAGTTTTTTTTCCAGACGTGATTGCGTTGTGCCTGTTTACAGCAGAGCTGCGTTCTTGCGCCGTTAGGCCGACACATCCGACTTCTGCGGGCATTTGTTGACCGGGTTAACCTTCCCGGGGGGTTTCTTAGGACGTTAGACTCTCACTGTTGTGGTGTTATCTCCCATCCCAGCTGGCACATATAGAACAGCCAAAGGCATCCTGGTCGGCCCTCAAGGGAAGGCAGGGGCAGACCATGGGCATTCCCCGCCATCCAAGGAGGCTTCCATAATTGCAGAGCCAACACACAGCGCTCTGGTACTGGGCTCACCCAAGGAATCGTCACGTCCTGCACATGGCTGCTTAGCCTCACTTCCGTATATTGGGCCTTCCGTTCACCATAGGCTGTTCTTCCAGAAGCCAGAAGAATGCTGTTTGCAGATGACATCCACACAGTGAGCTTTCGATTCGGACTTTCCACGTAATGGATTTGCTATCCAAGCAATATTCCATTTTGTGCCACTAGGACACTTTTTCCACCTTTTATGAAGCCCACACAGTGAGCTTTCGATTCGGACTTTCCACGTAATGGATTTGCTATCCAAGCAATATTCCATTTCATGCCTCTGGGAGGCTTGTGTAACCGACATGCCTGTGGTATGAAGTGTGGCAGTCTAAATACTTCTTCATGTACATTTAAATATCAACCTGAATACAGTTAAAGTAAGCTGCAGTCGACTTGAGCTTGTTGATATCTCCATAGAGCTTGTCCTCGAATGAAGCAGGTGTGGGCCAAAATATTCTCTGTTCTGCATATATTGGGCACTCTTGCAGCAAATGTTGAGCTGTCATTTTACCAGTTCCACAATTACATTCATCTGTATCTCCTATCTTTAGTTTGTTGAACAAGTGGTATTTCAGCCTGTTATGTCCTGTGCGGAGTCTGAAGATTGCTACTTGTTCTCTTCGGTCGAGTTTGTAATATGCATCTTCCTTCTGGTGGCCTGGATGCTCTGATTCCCATTTGGTTCTATAAGTGCTTTTTATCAACCTCTTTGCCTCATTATAGGTTATGTCTATGTCAGGCTGTGGTAGTCGTCCGCCCTCTTTTGCCAGTCTGTCAGCCTCTTCATTTCCAGGTATACTGCAATGTGATGGGATCCACTGTATTATAACTTTTTTGGATTTCTGGCATAGACCATGGAGTGCTGCTCTTAGGTCAGCTAGTTCTGTGCTGTTTTTGCTCTTCAGTATTGAGACAGCTGACTTTGCATCTGTGAAGATAGCTATTTGCGTCTCTTTATTTTCCTCCATCAAGAGCATTTCTGCTGCAGTTTTCAGAGCCTCTACCTCCACTTTGAAGTTACTTCAGAACTTTCCAGTTGCCACTGAATGTGTTTTTTTCACTCCATTTTTTAAATTAAGGAGAATTCCTCCTCCTCCATTCTCTACTGAATTTTTGGCTGATCCATCTGTATATGCATGGGTCCAATTGCTGCTTGGGTAATGTTCTTTTATGTAGTTTAGGGTTATTTCTCTTCTTTCGGTTTCATGCTGAGTGTTCTTTTTCTCAATACCAGGAATGTTTTCTATCATCTCAGGCAGTTGCTGCTGTCTCCAAGCTGGGAACTTGTCTGCATTGTAAATGGGTTTGACTGTTGATATGTCAAGTATGGGATCTGCCCTAATCTTTCGTTTTGCAGTTTCTACAAAGTTGCTACGCTTCAGTCTTCCCTTTCCAAAACCACTAAACCTTTTATACATAGGGTGGTCTGTCAATCTTCTAAATTTTTCAGCTTGTTGCTGGGCTCTGCTATCTCTTCTATCCTGCATTGGTTGTAAACAAGTTATCTTTTCTAATTCATTAATAGGCGTTGTCTTCAGGCTTCCAGTTATGATTCGCATTCCTTGATTTTGGACTCTACTTATTTTGTTAAAGTTTGACTTAGCTGCTGTTGCCCAAGCTGCAATGCCATATTCCAGTACTGGCCTCACCCGTCCAGTATATAACTTCTTGAGAACTTTCTCATCTGCTCCCCACGTTGTACCAGCAAGCTTTTTCATGATTGCCATTCTTTGCCTTGCTCTTGTTCGATTTTTCTCAACCTGTGTCTTCCATGTCAGGTGACGATCAAAGGTGACTCCTAGATAGTTTGGATTTTCTTCATGGCGCAATATTTTTCCATTCAATACCAGCTTAGATTGCTGAGTTTTAGTTGAGAGGGAGAACACTGTGCATGTTGTTTTCTCCTCACTTATCTTCACTAGCCATGATTTTGACCAGTCCTCTAGCGCTAATAGGGCTTGCTGTATTCTGCTGTTAGCTGTACTAATATATTCTTCAGATGTCCATATGGCTAGGTCATCTGCAAAGGATGATGTGTGTACTCTGGCTGGAAAATTTTCCGTGATGTCGTTTATATATGCTAGGAATAATGTTGGTGAAAGAACTCCTCCTTGGGGGACACCTTGCTCCAATAGCATCATTTTGTTGGTTTGTCCTTGTACTTTTGTCCTGGCAGTTCTGTTCTCAAGGTAGTGGCTGATCCATTTGTACATTTTCCCACAAACATGCATTTTTTGCAGTTTTACTTTCAGTCCTTCCTTCCATACTTTATCAAATGCTTTTTCTAAATCTATCCATACTGCTAGTGTGTGCTTTTTCTCTTGGAAGGCATCCTCTATTTCCTGAGCTATTTAGGTTATTTGATCTTCAGTGGATCTGTACTTTCTGAATCCTGCTTGGTGAGGTGTTAAGAGTTGGTTTTCTTCCAGATGCCATGTTAGCCTGCCATTGATAATGCGTTCCATTAATTTTCCTACACAGCTAAGAAGACTGATAGGTCGATAGCCATTTGGTTCTTCCAGGTCTTTTCCTTTCTTTGGGACTGGTATTAGTATAGCTTCCTTCCATGCCTGTGGGACTATTCCCCTCTTCCAGCTGTAATTTAGGACTGCTAGTAGGACAGGATGAAATACCAAATGAACTAATTAAAGCAGCAAGGGAAGTAGGAACAGCTTGGCTACATAAACTATTCAACCATGTTTGGGTAGAACAACAGACACCACGAGACTGGGGAAACGCCATAATTATCCCAATTTGGAAAAACAAAGGCAGCAAAAGAGATTATACACAATACAGAGGCATTTCATTGTTGAGTCATACTGGGAAAATATTTTGCAAAATTCTTGAAAAAAGATTACGAACTACTTTAGAACCCCAGCTAAGCGAAACGCAGCTTGGATTTAGGAAAAACAAAGGATGCACAGACGCCATTTTTGCTCTTAGACAACTTATAGAAAAATCAATTGAATTCAATTAAACACTCTACTTAGCCTTTGTTGACCAAGAAAAGGCATTTGATAGGGTAGATAGAAACAAGCTGTGGGAAATCCTTAAACAATATGGAGTGAGTACACATCTAACAAACCTATGTAGAAGTTTATACAACAACAGTGAATGCATAGTGAGAGCAACTGGAGGACACTCAGAACCCTTCACCATAAGATCTGGAGTACGACAAGGTTGTGTCCTGTCCCCTCTCTTGTTCATAACATATACAGACAACATATGTAAAGAAACCAGCCAAGCAGAGACAGCAAGAATACCGTATGACGAGAACACAGAAGAAGAACCATCTGCAAATCTAACCATTAGAGAACTCCTGTTTGCGGACGACCAAGCACTAATAGCAAAATCAGAAGCTGAATTACAAGACCACATGAATAGTCTAAACGAAATGTGTAGAGAACATAACATGAAAATTAGCACAAGCAAAACAGAGGTAATGACTATAACTAAAGAAGAACAAACAGCAACAATTCACCTAAACGAACATACCTTGAAACAAGTAAAGAGCTTCAAGTACCTAGGAAGTATAATATCATCAAATGGCAGATCAGAAGACGAGATTGAAAATAGGTGCAATAAGGCAAATCAACTCATTGGACAAATGGCACCAATACTAAAGAACAAACATGTATCAATAACTACTAAGAAAGCACTTTACAACACAATCTTCCTACCAACTCTGTGCTACCAATGCCAAACCTGGACAATGACAGAACAAGAGAAAATAAAAATCACAACAACAGAAATGAGGTTCCTGAGAAGAATACTCAACGTATCAAGAAGAGATAAGATAAGAAATGAAGAAATCAGGACTAAAGTGGGGGTTAAAGCTGCTCTAGATTTTATTAGAAAGCAGCAAGTCAAATGGTTTGGCCATGCAAGTAGGCTACCAGTCAACAGCATGCCACAACAAGCAATGATGTACAGACCAGATGGAAACAGAAGAAGAGGCCGACCACGTAAACGTTGGACGGAGGGAATAACAGAATCCATGGGAATGTCGATATACGAAGCCCATAACCGGGCACTCTCACGAAGTTTATACTTCACCTCGACACCGCAAGGTACAAGAGGAACATGATGAGATGAGATGAGATGAGTAGTTTCTTTTTTGCCTTAGTGTCTAGTCCTATTAGCATTTCATTTGTGATTCCATCCTTTCCTGGTGATGTCTTCTTTTTTAGGGTATTCATTGCCTGTTTCATTTCTTCCATTGTTAGATTTGCCATCATATATTCTGCTGCTGTCTCTGTATATCTATGATGTATCTGTTTATCTTTGATTGCTTTCTTCTGTTCGGCTGTAATATCAATGTGGTTTGCACTGGCATAGTGTTCCATTAGTGCATTTGCAGCCTTTTTTCCTGTAAGCAAGGCATTTCCTTGTTTAATTGTTATTTGTTTGTTTCTAGGTCCTTCATTGTTCATGGCTTTCACTAGTTTCCATAGTTTGTTTCCATCCCTGTCAAAATTCAGGTTTTCTGTTTTTTTCCTCCAACAATCTCTTGTTGTTTGATTTACTGTTCTTTTATATTTTGCTGAGATGGCTTTGAGAGAGATGTTCGCTTCAGTTGTTTGTTCTCTCTCTGCGGTCTTCCTAGCATCTTCAACTTTGTCCTCCAAAATTTGTAGTTCTTCAGTCCAGTATGGTTTGTAATTTTTCCTCGCTCCTCTTGGAATAGACTCAGTGGCCACCTGTATTATTGCTCTGTTTAGACTTTCCACCATTTGCTTCATGTTGCCATATCGTGTATTTATGTTTTCACAATATTTGTCTGTTAGTATGGCAAATCTGTCCCAATCTGCTCGTTTGTAATTCCAACGGGGCAAAGGCTTTTGCTCCTGTGGAACATACTCCATATTTATTACAAGCTTGATTGGTCTGTGGTCACTACCTGCTAATTGGTCAAGCACATGGCGATCGATTTTGTGGAGGATGTCTCCTGTGCAGAAAGCTAAGTCTGGAGTAGAAGTGGTAATCCATCTTCTGGAGTAGAAGCTCGGTGTGTCATCCGCTTTGTTGAGTAGATGGAGATTTGAGTCTATTTCCCAGTCCTCCACTTCATCTCCTCTTTTGTCAGTATCTGGGTATCCCCATCTTTCTGAACGGCTATTAAAGTCTCCGACAATAATGCAATTTGTGTCAGTTATTTCCATGTTTGAGAGTGTAAGATCCTTATCTGCCGGGCTATACAGATTGTAAATTCTTATTTTCACGTCCTTTATCATTATATCAACACCTATAATTTCCGTTTGGTTATCAAAGATCAGAGATACTTTGCTGCAAGGTATTGTATTTCGTGTAAGTATTAGAGCTCCTCCTTTGTGTCCTTCGCGGTCGAAACGTGTGGCCTGATATCCCTCGACTGAAAATGTGCGATTGGCGTTGAGGTGTGTCTCTTGAATGCATGCCACATCTATTCTATCTTTATGAAGACGCTTTGTTAGGGAGGCTTTCTTGTTATAAACTCCTTCTGCATTCCATTGTAGTATGTTGAGTGTCCAGGGTGTTTGGTCAATAGCTCTTAACCTACTCCTCTGTGCCTTGACTCCACAGCACAGGGGAAGGTGACCACCAGTAGTCATGGGTGGACCCCCTCGAGGCAGGGGGCCCGGCACTATCACCGCCTGATGGGACTTCACGGGATTAGCACCATAACGATTAATTTTCATCTGTGGCATCATGAAATGATAAAGTTACGTTGCACTTCTTTGTCAAGCCTGTGGCTCAGTACATCCGATTTCGACAAGCATTTGTTCGGGATGCTTTCCCTAGCCTTTGACTGTCCCCAGTCTACCTACAAGGCAGCAGGTTTGTACGTCTCTTCGTCTGGTCCCTCTCCCTTGACCTGTCCAACATGGGTGACCCTACCAGTAGCTGTGCTACCGTCGGCATAGCTCTTGGGGTCATTGGAACGCGCAAGCCCCTCTACCTCGTCAAGGTGGACACACAGCAGAGGGGGTTTTTGGTGACTCATTCATGGTATCTTTCTTGTGACAATACGAGGATGTCATTCATGAACTATTTTGCAATCGCTAAAAAGAAAATCAGAGCTTATGAACTTAAATGCTACAGAATAGTTCTTAGAATACCACAGACCAAAGAGAAGAAAAATACTGACAGTCTATTAGTACTGATCAAGAAAGAAAACGGGTTCATCAATAGCATTATGTGGTAACAGCATATTAATTGATTGATTTCTTAAAATATTAGAATGTTGTGACATGACGAACCATGATTGTCTTGGTAATTTTAAAGAAGGTAGTTTGCCATTGATTTCCTTCTTAGCAGTGGTGGTCTGTGAGACATGACCACCCACATTTATCGACATGGCACATGATGATGATGAGTGACACACCTCAAGATCTCTCTTTTAATAAAAATAATACTAAAATTCAAGTATAACAATCAGTCTTCCATTGTTAGTACACTATGCCTCCCATAGTTAATAACAAATGCAACATCAATAATTAATATTAATGAGCTATGTAGTAGTGATTTTTGCACATTTCCCATGTCTTTATAATGCATATATTAATGTTGTTGTTCTCGGTTAGCCTCATGAGTGATGTATTGATGAAATAATGTATGAAAGAGAGAGATAAGAAGGGCAGAACGTTAGATGAGCCTGCATGCCCAATTCTGAACTCTTTGAAAATAAAGTATGTTTGTTCAATTGCTCTCTCATGGCCCACCATTTGAAAAACACTGGTTTAGACTAACTACAGAAACAGTATCTTTAGAGACAGAATTAACAATACGTTGAATAATTTCTGACTTGGTACATATTTTGCTGAATCACTTCAGGTGTTTACTGCAGAGTTAATATATTATACAAAGTGAATAGATGAAGACTATTTTGGCTGAAACATAAAAACACGCATAATAACTGATACTGCTCAAATATAGAGCAAATGTTATCCCCATGATAACTGCAGACTCACTATAGAGTCTTTATGTCTGCATAACACTGGTTTCAAACATTTAATGGTTGAAGTCTCAGCATGTTTGAGATTACAATAAATCATTACTCAAATATGCTGAGGCTTCAACCATTAAGTGTTTAAACCCCATGTTGTGCAGACAGAAAAGACATTCTAGTGAATCTGCGATAACAAATGTTCCACATTTTAACAGTATCAGTATTTATGTATTTCAGTCAAATAATATTATTCATTTATTCACTTCACATAATATATAACTGCAGGCAAGCAACAAATCCATCAATCTATTGCCTATGGCTTTGCTGTTTCAGTCCACTAAGGGAATACACTGTTTTGAAACAATATCTTACAAGATCCGTGCATGTCTCGAAGTTGTTCATGCGTGCAATGTCCAGTGGGGTTTTCCCGGCGCTGTTTTCTATTTTTGCTAGGTCTGGACGAGTGCGCAGCAGGAGCTTCATACACTCAGTTCTGTTGAACTCTGCACACAAGTGAAGCGCAGTGTCTCCTGAATTGGTCTTTTTATCCAGGTTGCCTCTGTTTTTGAGTGAATAAACAGACAAATGTTATACTTTACATCTTAGTACATAAATCAACTTATGTAAAAATATTTTACTTCACATAACATGTTAAATTAAGTCTTAACATTCAAGCAGGTTGCCTAAACTAAATCAGGTTATAATAAACCTATTATAAACCAAATCTTAGCTAAACTGGCATTCTAAACCGAGTCATGGCTACAAATGGCTTTCATAAACCAAACAATAGCTAAATTTACTCATTATAAACCACACCATAGATAAAATGATATAAGCAAACATTAGGGTTAAATGACACACAATAAATCAATTAATGGCTAAAATGTTATATTATAACCTAATTGGCTAAATTACCCTATATAAAACATGTCATAGTAAGTAAGTAAAGCACAGGACACTTTTATACACCTAATGGTGTGCTGGGTATAAGGTGTGTGTCCCCCCCCCCCCCCCCCCCCCCCCCCCACTACATTATGTAGAATAATGTGTTCAGGTCCCATTCAACTGCTGATTATGTAAGTTATAATTGGGGCCCTTATGGTGTTTTCCTTTCTGCTTGCAAAAATAAGGCTGCGATTTGAGCTTCCTGAGCTCTAGGCGTTTCTGGGGCTTAGTGTGGATTCCATCTTTGCTGCTGTACTCATGTCTGGTCAGGTTCGCGAACTTGTAAGACTTGATGATGGTAGATTCTTCCTCCCCCCCCCTCCCCCATTGTGTTCTTTGCAGGTCCCCATGGTTGAATGGGTAAGAACGCGTGTTCTTAAACATTTGTTCTGCTGATGCCAAGGTAAGGGGTTCAACCCCTACACCGGACAGCTGGACTAAAATGTTTACCTGTCATCCTTGACTTGGGGACATAAATTACAAGTACCTCTGAAGGTTCGCCTGATGGTGAAGGACACTGTTAATAGGGAAAGCTAATCCACACGCAAAGTTCAGTTCATCGCTACTATAGTGCGTATGGACTACGCTTGAGTTCAAAGTGAGTTAACGCAAAAATAACTAATTTTTATTTTCAGGGAGTGATTCATCTGTAGTCGGGCTCTTGGTGACTATCTCTCCTGGTGTTAGACTCATATTTTGTATAGGCCATGCAGCACTTGGTGGGAGACGTTTTTAGCATCATTCTGGCTGGCTTTACTTCACAAGACACTTGCAGATACACATTTTAGTCTGGGTCCATCTGGAAGCTCTGGTTAATTTTTACAATTTTAATCTGCCTCAATGTGGATCAAATTCATAACCACCATCCAGCAGGCGAGCTTCCAGCCGCTACATTATCGTGATTCCCATAAAACATGTCATGGTTAACATTAATTATTCTGAACCATTCATTCATTCAGTAGCATGTCCTTTGCAGAATCTTGCTACCATAACAACCTTCTGGAAAACCTCTCAATCATAAGCAAGATGTCCAACGTCCGATACACCCATCTGGAGATCATCCGCCACATCCTGCCTCCATCTTCTCTTTGGCCTTCCTCTTCCTCTCTTCCCAGGCATATACCTCTCCATTATTGTTCTCTCCAAACTTTCGTGACGTTTCAAGTGACCAAAATATTTCAATTTTCTTTGTTTTATCGTCTTTAATAGCCAACTTTCTTCAATATTCAGCTCTTGAAGTGTGGATGCATTTGTTCTTTTCTTTACCCAAGATATTCTTAGAACTCGTCTATAACATTTATATTCAAATGCATTTATGCGCTGTTCAGCTTGATTAGTAAGTGTCCAGGTCTCACAGGCGTATGTTGCAATGGGAAAGATGCATGCTCTTAAAAATCTAATTTTTGTAGTTCTATCTGTCCCTCCCCACAATTTATTCAGTTGTTTTAGTCTTTGAAGAGCAATAATTTGTCTTTTAACTTCTTTCGTTGTGTCACCATTATTGGTAATCAATGACCCAAAATATTCAAAATTTTCTACCACCTCCAATTTTTCATCATTAACATATATTTCTTTCTCCATGGTAGTTGTATCTGTATGCATTATACATTTTGATTATGAACCGAGTAAAGGCAAAAATGAAGATTTAAAACATATGGTTAACATTAATTCTAAAGCAAATAAAAGCAAAATGATGATTTAAACAATACTATGGCTACAATGAACTATTAAAAACCCAGAAATGAAATGGACTGAACAGCAATTAAACTGTAAAAAAAAAAAAACCAGTTCTGCTAACAAAAGATGGAAGACACGAGGACCCACCATTTCCTGCTAAGTACCAATGGCTGTGGCTAGGTGTGGTGAACGAGTTTTAATAATTACCCGACATACCAAGTTGAGAGTTTATAATCAGCCGTGGGTTATTTGGATGCAAAACACTTTGAATCATTTTGATAGTGTAAGTGTTGGTCTTTCAGAAAACAATGGCAAACAACTGAGTGTAAAATTACATAAAAAATCATAAGTTGAAAAAATGCTGAAGTTGACTGTGATGTTCTGTAAAGGCCATGCAACTAACTTTAAACTATTTTTATAGTTATTTTATTATAGATGTATTGGTATTATTGTGTTTTTGTCTGTTGAAGAAGGCTTTCTAGCTGCAAGCATCCATTCTGTCATTTGTGGCTGCGTTCTCGTAGAGCTGACTCATTCCACTTTCCATTTTTATTCTTTTATTTGTGGGGTTACAAACCAAGAGAAGCACTGAAGTCGAGATGATCAACTTCAATGCAGTGAGCTTTACCCCATCTGGCACAGTCTCTCAGTCTCCACAGAATGGCTAGCTGCTTCTTAAGAGCTTCATACAAAACACAAGATCTGTGGTTCAGCCAATGAACCTCAGGAGTCTTCAGAAAAATTTCACCTGTGATCTCAACAATGCTGTCTGCGAATGAACCCATGCCCCTCACAGCAAGAGACAGATGGTTTAACTACTATGCCATGGAGATCCTCAGAGGGTTCAACCGTGAACCAACATAACCAAATCTCTTTATAAAGAATGTATTTCACTCAAATGACCGTTATGTGCTGTAACTAGTCTAGGATTGGGCGATTTTGCAGCAGACCGCCTTGTGTTGGGTTTTTTTTATAAAAGGCATGGGTGCTGGTCGTTCAGAAAGCAATGCCAAACTACTGAACGAAAATTTGCCAAGAGATCACAAACAGCCAAAGAAGGTTGGGGTTGAATGCAATGACCTGTAAAGGATATGCAACTAACCTTTTTTTAAACATTGTAACAAACTATCATCAGTCCAGACGGCCAGGTGCTAGCAGCTGTAACAAATACCTCTCACACAATTCAATCGCTCACTCAACAAACGAGATGACCTCAGCTGAGACATAAGAATCAGCTCAAATGAAAACCACAACATTCAGTTCACATACGTTGCCGTGTTTTGTATCAAAAAATCAACAAGAGGCAGAGAGGTTCCATCATCCTCCTGTATAGCAAGATGAAGAGCTGTTTCACCATTGTCCTGAAAACAGACATTCTCAAATGTGAAAACTTCAACTTTACTTTTTCTTCTGAAACAAATAGTGCTCAATTGTATAAATAAAAATTCTGTTAAAGATACATCTGAACTGCTATGCAAATCTTTCCTATATACAAAATGCCAATTTGTTCTTTAAAAAATTACAATATATTATTTCTACATTTTACCTTCTGAATTTCCAAACTATAATTAATTAGACAGTTTTTAACCTGGTCAACAAACGGCCCACAGAAGTTGGAGGTGTCAGCCTAAAGGCGCAAGTAAAGCAGCTTTGCTGTAAACAGGCACAAAACAATAACATATGGAAAAACAAAACACTCCGGATGAACGCAAAAGAAGAATAAAAAGACTGATACAAAAGTCATCTCACCATTGTAAAGAAAAACATATTTTCCTCTATATAATATTTGAATCTGTAAAGCTGAATGCAAGAATAATGAGATGAGGAAGAGGCTGCAGTGGGATAGAATATAAATTGAGAACACCTGAGAACAGTATAATTAAAATGTCCTTTGTCTGGAACCCATAGGACAAAAGAAATAGAGGAAGACCCAAAAACACACGGAGAAGAAAATCAGAGACAGAAATGAATCATATGGGGAGGAGATGGGTGGAGCTGCATGAGACAGCAACAGAGAGGAAGGCTTGGAGTGTGTGGGTTGAGGGACAATGCCTCAATGAGTGTTACAAGGAGAAAGAAGAAACTGAATGCTGTCAACAAAGTTGGAATTGAACAAAAAACAAACAACATCACAGTGAAAAGTTGTAAGAGGTGACTTCTTCTTCTTCTTCTTTCGTTCCCTTGAAATATGTCTATAACTGCAATGTTGTCTCTAGCCCTTTACAGGGCAAAACGTCCATTTGCGGCCAATCGCTTAAACGAGCAGATCGTCTGAAACCGCCCGATACTATTATGCATTGTAAAAACGCGATCTCTTAGTTTTCCGATACATCCGACGGCTACTTTCGCTTACGCCGATAGCTTGACAACGTGGCCGCCATTTGTAAGCGCCTACTATGAATTTGAACGGACTTTTACTGACTTTTATTGATAGTTTTCGGGATTTTTACGCTTAGTTTTTCAAAATGGATTTCGGCGATTCTTCAAGTGATAGCCGAGATTTTGCTAGGTTCAATTTAAGTGACATTAAAGGGCACGAAGTTGACTATTAATCGCAGCTAGATATCAGTGAAAAGCGTTACTTTGCATTTAGCAGTCGTGAGTCGGACTTTACAGAAAGTGATTATGATTCTGAAAATGTGTTTAGATGACGGAAAATCACAAACAATATGCTTTATTTCATAAATATTTGTGTTCATATATGGATTATTGACAACAATCACGTGTGTCAGAGTCCGACAACGTGAGTAACATATTCTGCATGCTTTTCTCTTCATTGTGTTGTTTATTTAACTAAAATCGGTTGACTAACACCTTATTTGTAATGTTTTTACTAACGCAACCCGAAATTTTACCGAACCTGAAAAAATCTTGCCCGTTCAGGGCTAAAAAAAGGACAAGCGTCTGCCCTGTAAAGGGCTAGTATGAATCTAACAGTCTTTTTTAGTTCACTCAGTGATCCATAGAGTTTATCTTCCACTGTTGTCTCTCTAGGCCAGAAGGTTTGCCTGGATATGTTGTAGTTTGGGCAGTCTTGGAGTATGTGCTCTGCTGTCTGCGAAGCCAATCCACATGTGCACATGGCTGGTCACCAATGTTGGTAGTTAACAGGTGACCAAAATAGAATTCTTACAAACATTCCAAACCGCACAAATTGATCTGATCAGTCACATTTGCTACCACCATGGGTTGTAGTTATTGTGTCTTCTTTTATGCACAATGTAACAAATTATCACTGGTCAAGACGTTCAGGTGCCAGTATAGTACAAACATTCCTTACTGTCACCATTGTGTTTCACCAAAAATGTCTTTATAAATGTTAGCGATCACATTTACCTCAGCACTTCAGAGACAACCGTTATTGATACTGCTACTGAATCATTTAAGGATGCTCTTGGGACACAGAGGCAGCCAAAACCAAATAATGATTAAGAAGAATTAAAGCTAAGTCATCTAAGGCAAGTAGCTTTCAGGACAGACAGGTCCACAACTAATCAATCGACCCATAGTGAGAAACAACCCTTTATGTTTTCAAAACAGTTAGTTAGTCATTAGTCGCAGTTCCAACTTC
>JACEFZ010001875.1:362500-392500 GCA_014155875.1 Cepaea nemoralis
GATTAATGGAAATGGAGCTAGAGAAAGGCAGCGAGAGAAGAATCTTGACAACCTTTTTGAATGGCATGAAAATGTTGCTCATGATTTGCTACATTCTGTTGGAGATAGTGAAATATGGAGAAGCATGATTTCCCCCAAACCACTGACAAAGCACTTGATGATGTTGAACAAAATATGACATAGCAAATGTATTCATTCATTCAGTAGCATGTCCTTTAATGAACCTTACTCCCATAACCCTCCAGAAAACGTCTCGATCATAAGCAAGATGTCCTGCATCCGATACACTCATCTGGAGATCACCTGCCACATCCACCACCCATCTTCTCTTTGGCCTTCCTCTTCCTCTCTTCCCAGGCATATACCCCTCCATTATTGTTCACTCCAAACTTTTATGACGTTTCAAGTGACCAAAATATATAAATTTTCTTTGTTTTATCGTCTTTAGTAGCCAACCTTCTTCAATACTCAAATTGTGTCATATACGTTACAAAAACATAAACATCCATTGTAACAAACAACAAGGGGTTAAAAGTGAACGAGGATTGACTTCATTGCACCAGGTTTTAACCCATAGAAGGGTTGAACAGGATACCGTTTGTATAATTACAAAACAATACAACACAATAGAGGCATTGTGGCTATGCATCACTGACTGGGCACATCTTTTTTTTCTCTTTGCAGCATCTTCATTTGTGGCATCTTCATTTGCAGCATCTTCAACACTCTCCCATTACACTGAAACAACACATTAACTGACAAATGCAATATGAATACTCACATGTGACTAGATGGTTTGGGTTTTATACTGTGTAAGGAGTCAACAGGGTCTAATTTGGCTTCCATAATATCATTGAAAGCAGCATTGCCGATCACTCTTGCCAGCTGAAAACAGTCAGATTGTATATATAAATCAGTTTTACCCAGATGTAGTGCTGTGGTTTAGGGGATAGTGAAACTGTGTTCCGTAATTCATCGATATTCGAGGGGGCTTCAAATGAAAACCTTAAAGTGATAGAAATTACAATAACCATGACATTGTCTTGTAACCAGCCAATATTGTTGTTAATGATGTCAAGAGTGTTAAGCAGGTGACATCACAGTACAGACGAACATGAAAGACGTCATAAGGATTGTTTAAAGATGACCACTCCACTTTTGACATGCACCAAAGAGGGGCAGCATTATGTTATCCGTTTCTTTATCAGTTAAGAGTGAAACCTATAGAAATTCATCAGAGAATGAAGGTCTAGTATGGTGATGCGTGCCTGTCAGTCCAGCAAGTGTATGAGTGGAGTAGGAAGTTTCAAAATGATGTGACTTCTGTAACAGACTGTTCACAAACGGGTCAGGCCCACCGAGTGGTAACCCCAGAGTCGATTGCAGCCGTTAAAGGCCTCATACAGGAAAATCGCCGATTGAATGTGAGTCAGATTGCAGCACATCTTGACATCAGTCAAGGTTCAGCACACCACATAATCCATGATATGCTACAGTACTGCAAAGTGTCTGCAAGGTGGGCGCCAAAGCAGATTACTCCAGAATGGAAATGACGAAGCATTGATGCTTGTCAAGAACTTCTGCAGTGCTCTAAAGCAGAAGGTGATGGTTTCCTATCAAGCATTGTTACTGGAGATGAAACCTGGGTTCACTACTACGACCTGGAAACGAAGAGAGCAAGCAAGAAATGGCGCCACACAAAGAAGTTTTGCACACAGCCATCTGCAGGGAAGGTTATGCTGATTCTCTTTTGGGATGCATGAGGCATTATTTTAGAGCACTGCATGCAAAGAGGGAAAACTGTCACCAGTGATGCGTATACAGATCTTCTTAGAATCATCTTTGACTCACAAAAACATCCAAACAACATGGACTTCTGAGTAAAGGTATCCTTTTGCAACATGACAATGCTCAACCCCATACTGCCCATGCAATGGTCGAAACAATAGAAAACCTCCACTTTCAGCATGTGCCACATCCACCGTACTCATCAGACCTAGCCCCAAGAGATTTCCATCTGTTTGGACAACTCAAAGAGTCACTGGGAGTAGAACAGGTGGTGCATGAGTGGTTACACATGCGACCAAGAGAATTTTTTTCTACAGGAATCCAAGCACTTTATCGGCGGTGGAGGACTTGCATTGAACGCAGTGGTGACTACATCAAAAAATTATACATTTGTTCTTTACTTTTTCAGAATATATTCAATATAAAAAAACATTTCAGGTGTTCATCTGAAGCCCTCTTGTATATCAAGATGAGGGTTCGAGATCAGCCGTTGGTGATTTGGAAGCAGACCACTTTGCGTTGATTTCAATGGTATGAGAGTCACCTTTCAGAAAGCAAACAGCGAACGACCACATTAAAATTATCTAGTAGATCACCACAGCCACCAAATGCTGGGGTTGATTGCAACATCTTTTAAAGGACATGCAACTAACTTTAACAGTCCTTCTAACATTCCCTGCAAATGCAGGGGGGGGGGGGGGGGGAGAGGAGAGAGAGAGAGAGAGAAAGAGAGAAACTATGTTAAGAAATAACATACATTTCTGGGTATGTTATTTGTAAAATTCCTGTTACTTAATGACTTCCTCTTGCATAAATGCACAGTACTTGACCTTATAGCTGTATAACATTTACAGTATGTTATTTGTGTAAACATGACTCTTGCCATGTATTAGCTGACTGGTGATCATGTGAGATGGCAAAACATGACCTCCCAAGCTTATTGGCATGGTACATAATGATGATAGACAAATATACAAAAACTAACCACTATTCCACCATCTAAAGCTTGTTCCGTGGCGAAGGGGTTACGGGCGCAGTTCGCAATCCTGCATACCACGTTTGAAACACAGCTGAGGGAAATTTGGCAGCAGACTGCCTTGCGTTGGTTTTTTTTTAAATAAAATGGTATGAGTGCTGGTCGTTCAGAATGGCAAACAATGGCAAACTACTGAGCGTAACCATGCCTAGGAATCTCAAACCACCAAAAATGCTGGGGTTGACTGCCATGCCCTGTAAAGGATATGCAACCAACTAAATGGTAAATACACAAGAACACAACCACTATTTCACCAGACCTAGAGACAAACACACAAGCACTAACCACTACTCCACCAAACCTCTAGACAAACACACAAACTGACCAAAAGCTGGGATGTTCCCAACTCGTCAATGACTGTGCTCTGTGTCCTGGATATATGGACGCCCAGCTCCCTGTGGATGCCACAACACTCCAGGCAGATCATCACCCCCAGGTTTACTGACAGCCACTCCGGATCTGAAACCAATTCAGAGAAGTCTCCACGTCAATTACAGAAAGGTGATTTCTACACCATAACAATATTAACATTACTTTCTTATGGGTATTTGATTGATTGATTGATTGATTTAGGAACCGACATCACAGCATTCGGGACATTCCCATAAGCATGGGTATTTGATCATGTTTAACAGTATGTAATCAGAAGGATAATAACAGAAGCAAAAACAACAGCAGTAGAATAATGAGAAGCAGCAGATGAAGTAGCAGAAGGAAGAGGAGTAGCAATAGAGGCAGGAGCAGCAAGAGGAGGTGAAGGATAAAAAAGGGGGAGGAGGAAGGGAATGAGAAAAAAAAAATAATAAAATAAGGAGATGATGACAGAAGCAACAGCAGATACAGAGAGGAGAAGCATAAGCACAATGACAAGCAAAAAAGAAGCAGAAGCCGCAGAAACAGGAGTTGGTGAAAGAGAGAATGATGGAGGAGGAGGCAGAAACAGAAAAAGGAGGAACATAAAATGAGAAGGAAGAGATGACAATGTAGAAGCAACAGCAGAAGTCTAAAGAAGAGAAGAAGAAGCAGTATTGGGAGAAGCAGGAGGAAGAGATGGAGAAGGATGGAAAGGAAAGAGAAAAAATAAAAAGAGAGCAGGAGGAGAAAGAAGAAAGGGCACAAGAGAAAGAGGAGAAGTAGAATCTCTGGGTTACTGGGCAACAGTTCTTACCTCCAGCACCGCAGTCACAGCATTGCCTGTTGCCTGGCAACCTCTTGATTCTGTCCATGATGCTAGATGTCAACTCCCTCACCCTCTGGTTGAGACCAGTTGAGTTGGAGTTGTCCTTGAAAGCCTTCATCAGGATTTCTTCCTTCGCATTGTTCAGTACTGAGATCCACCTACAAAAGATTATACATGCAGTTAATAGAACAAATTCAGCTGGAAGAATGGACTAGCTTCATTTTCAGAACAATGTTTTCCCGTAGAGAATTTGAACAACAGACACAAACAATAGATTGCATGATTTATTGCCTGGCATAGTTTGCTGCATCTCATCAGGTACACACTGTAGACATCCCACATTTAACTTCATAACATATAACTTCATTTTGTCAGAATTTGCAGCCTGACACGAACACCACAGCATGCCTACATCTTCCAATCTCCATCAGATGTTGAAATGTAAGGATACTTATAGTTCTATTAACCAATTCATTATGCACATACCTACACTGTCCCCTAGCGCAATCCTTCGTGAAGTCCTTCTTCTTTTGCCTTTTATCTCATACTGGGGAGTTGAGTTGAGTTTAGTTGAGTTGAGCTAAGAACCGACACCACTGCACTCAGTACATTCCTATACGCACTCTGTCCCTTTGTTCAAGAGCCATACTACTAATCGTTCCCACCGCTTTCTGATTAAAGGTTTTCCTGGTCTTCCCCGTTTTTAGATTCTTCCAGAACCTGTGCAGATCCTCCGCAATATCATTCTTTCCACATACAGGTTATCAATCTGTTCCCCCACCTGTTCCAAAAGGTGCCCGACCACCTCTCCCTTGTCCATAGGTAATCTACCACCAAGAGGTGCATTCCCTGCCAGCCTATCAGCCTGTTCATTGCCCAGCACTCCCACATGGCCAGGGCAAAAATCCATACAATTCTCACAATCTCTGAATTTAGGATAGCCCTTCAACACGAAACATTCCTTTCTCCACCTTACTAAGCATACTCTTTGAGTTCATACTCTGGAATATGCACTCATTCAACCTACCCTATCCTTAGCTATCCTATACAGCTCCATCCATGTCCTCCAATTTTATTTATTTCTGCCTACTTCTCTTCTCCATGTTTCATGTCTTCCTTGATTTCCTTTGCCTTATGGATTCCAGACAAAGGGATGTCTAGTCCTTCCAGCTAGTTCTAAACTGAACCCATGATTCCATCAGTTGCGGCCACATGTGGTCATCAATTTGTGTTTCCTCATGCAACATGTGATCATTTATAGACAGTATCGTGTCTCTTTTGCTGGTCTCCCTGGTCTAGAGGTTACACGACTTCTCCGTAATCTCATATACTGTCGTAAGTAACGTGACGTTGCGTGAGAATCGGTAGCGATTCTCTCTGCATCGGTAACTTACAGGGTATGTGAGCCGGTCGCTCAGAAAGCAATGGCAAACTACTGACTGTAATCTTGCCAAGAAATCAACAAGCAGCTGAAAGATGCTGATGTTGACAGTGATGTCCTGTAAAGGATATGCGAACAAAAAAAATGGTGTCGCTTTGCTCAACTCAGTTGTTTCCCCTGGAGGTTATCCAATTGTATTTCTGGCAACCTAACCTTCTGTCTCGAGGCCCATTCTTCTGGCCTACATAAATGATTGTCACTTCTCGAAAAGAAGAGTATGTTTGTTGAGAGGTCTAATTTTCATACGTCTTCTTCTTTGTCGCTTGGCCGCTATTTTTTTATTTTAGACATAACTGTGTTGTGCCATTTTACAGCAGAGCTGTGATATTAGCACCTTTCAGCCGACACATCTTACATCCGCAGGTGTTTGTTAAACAGTTTAACCTTCCCGGATTTCCATTCTATCTTTGAATAACACATCCTATAATTGTAATTGTGTGGAATATATAAATATTCATTTTGTTTATAATACTGACCACAAACAGGCAAATAATACACCTACAAGCAGAACATATTTGTTGACACTACAATAAAGTATGATTAGCATCTTATTAGCCACTGGATGCTGATGCATATCTCAGGGGGTGCATCTGAGCCCCTATAGACATGTCCAGAGTGCAAAGGGATGATAACCCATCAGATAACTAACTAACTAAGAATTAACATCTTTATTCACTGCTTCAAGTGCTGATAAACTCTTAACAACTAACCATGTCTATTCCATCAGGCTACAATAAAGTATGATTAGCATCTTATTAGCAACCGTTTGCTAATGCAGATCTCAGGGGGAGCATCTGAGCACCTATGGACATGTCCGGAGTGCAAAGGGATGATAACCCATCAGATAACTAACTGATTAACATCTATCTTTAAGCACCGCTTCAAATGCTGACAAACTTTTAATAACTAAGCATGCCTATTCTATCATACCATCATCACTTATTTGTAATATTTCTGTGAACATCTCTGGAATTCTAAATGTATGAAACCCCATTCTTCTGCCAAATGATTCTTGACTTCAAATATGCTTCTGGAAGTCAGCAGTTAACTCCTGGTGCTCTGATCCCGAGGTAGCAGGTTTAACCCCTACGCCGGTCAGCTGAACTAAAATATTGACTTCTCGTCCTTGACTTGTCAACAATTCTGCCCAACTTAATGCCTGTGTGGTGGTTGAACCCCCTACCTGGCCATCAGCGCACCTTCGGCCACATTGACATTTACAGTTAACATATTATCATCATCATCAAGTGCCTTGGCATGGTTGATCATGCTGCTCTTGGTCGTATTCGGTTGTGTTTAGATAGACACATAACAAATTAATGTTAAATAAAGACAATTTTAAAACCAAATAGTTATTGTCATTTTGAGAGTCTGGGTGCACCCTGGTTACCTAAAAACAGTATGGGGGAAACACCTTGGCTACCTAAAATAAGTACTGGGACACTAACACCACTAGGTGTATCTACACCACAAGGTTTATGAGAAATTACTTACAGAAACGTGGACATGTTTAAACACAAATGAAATACATTTCTTACGCATCCATTTCTTTTGTATCATCAGCTTGAAAATGATATGTTCTGTTGTCTGTAAAAAAAATTTGCACAAAATGGAAAATTAATTTGAAATGTTATCCACATGATTTTAAAAACTTGGCATATGTATTAATACAGAAAAATATTCACAAACAATTCACAAGAACATTTGACTGATGAAATAAGACGGTCAAAGAGGACATGGAGAAGAAAGAAAGTAAAAATTCATTACAATAACATAGTCACAGCAGAACATATAAGCTACTAATAAAAACAGTGAAATACAAAATTCAGAGGAAAAAGTGACACATAAGCAAAATATATTTTTACAAGCATTAAGGAATATTGGGCATCCCATTAAAGTTAATAGCATATCCTTTACAGGATGTATAAGTCAACCCCAGCAATTTTTTACTGTTCATGATTTCTTGGCAAGTTTACGTTCAGTGTTTGACTTTGCTTTCTGAACGACCGGCACCCATACCATTTTCAGAAAAAAACCAATGCAAGGCGGTCTGCTGCCAAATCGCATGCAGCTGTGTTTCAAACGTGGGTATGCAGGATTACGAACTGTGCCCGTAACCCCTTCGCCACGAAGCCAGGCATCCAGTGTTAGAACCACATTTTTACATTCTGAATTCTCAAACTATAATTAATTATAAAGTTTTTGATTGATACGAAAGTCATCTCACCATTGTAAAGAAAAACATATTTTCCTCTATATAATATTTGAGTCTGCAAAACTGAATGCTAGAATAAATGAGATGAGGAAGAGACTGCGATAGAATATACATTGAGAAAACCTGAGAACTGTATAACTAGAAAGGCCTCAGAATAGAACCCATAGGAAAAGAGAAATAGAGGAAGACATAAAAAACACAGAGAAGAGAATTAGAGACAGAAATGAATAGTATGGGGAGGGCATGGATGGAGCTGCATGAGACAGCAACAGAGAGGAAGGCTTGGAGTGAGTGGATTGAGGGCCTACAACTCAATGAGGTATACAAGGAGAATGAAGAAACTGAATGCAGTCAAAAAAGTTGGAATTGAACAAACAACATCACATTAAAGAGTTGTAACAGGTGGCTAAAACAGGCATTCAACTGATGCTCACACGGTGTTGTGGCTAATATCAAACTGGCCTTATATAAACACAATTCAGTCCAGTGCTACTAGAAGTAATGTGTATGGACTATGTTTGAGTTCAAAGCAAGCCAGCACCCCCCAAAAATTTTTATTCTCCCAGAACATACACCAACCAACAAACCAAATCCACTTTATAACAATCATTTATCTGACAAGTAAGAAGAAGTAGCGATGGTGTAGTGACTAGATGCTCACCTGCTGACCTGGTAATTATGGGTTCAAATCTGCATCAAGAAAAGATTCTGTAAACTGACCTGGACTCCCAGACTTACCCAGCCGAAAATGGGTACCAGGCAATGTATTGAAAGTAAAGGCAGCTGGTGTGATACCTCACCCACCGAATGCTGATTGGTCTATAAATATGTGGGGCTAGAACCATATGCCCCCAAAAAGTCTTTAAAGTCTTAAAAGTCGAGAGGATCAACTTCATTGCCCCGGGTTTTATCCCATATGGCTCGGTCTCTTTCAGCAAGATGGCCTGCCAAAAGCGTCGCACAAATTCCATAGCTCCTGCAATGACTCCCAGGCGTCTCCGAGAATAATGCATTCGTGAACCGAAAGACGTAGCCCGGAATCGAACCCACAAACTTTGGAGCGCGAGGCAGAAGGCTTGACCACTTCATCATGGAGACTCCCGAAATATACGCCCGTTTGCACATTATAGCATGTAAGGGGATCCTTTACTTTACTTGCTTACTATGAAGAAAACAGCAGGTTTGTCTGTAAAACGGGGTCAGTGTAAACAGCAGGACTGTATGTGAAATGGAATAAGTGTATTGCCATTTGAGAACTTACTAAGTGATGAAACAAGGTCAAAGCACTTCTTCCCCAGGTCATCTGGAACACGCTGAAAGTAAAATATAAGGTGTCAGATTTCTGCGTAAGTTTTTGCGCAAATCAGCATAATTCTATATATGGATATGACCTCTAGATCCTCCTTTCCTACACTAGCCTAAGGGTGCCCTTTGACAACTTAAAACACCCAATCAGGCCTCAGAAACAGGGTACCATTGAAGCCTGGAAGCATATGTGGTATGTTGACTGGTGCAAGCAAAGAATAGCCAATCTCATATGTGGTATGTTGACTAATGCAAGCAAAGAATAGCCAATCTCATATGTGGTATGTTGACTGGTACAAGCAAAGAATAGCCAATCTCATATGTGGTATGTTGACTGGTACAAGCAAAGAATAGCCAATCTCATATGTGGTATGTTGACTGGTACAAGCAAAGAATAGCCAATCTCATATGTGGTATGTTGACTGGTACAAGCAAAGAATAGCCAATCTCATATGTGGTATGTTGACTAATGCAAGCAAAGAATAGCCAATCTCATATGTGGTATGTTGACTGGTACAAGCAAAGAATAGCCAATCTCATATGTGGTATGTTGACTGGTACAAGCAAAGAATAGCCAATCTCATATGTGGTAAGTTGACTGGTACAAGCAAAGAATAGCCAATCTCATATGTGGTATGTTGACTGGTGCTAGCAAAGAATAGCCAATCTCATATGTGGTATGTTGACTAATGCAAACAAAGAATAGCCAATCTAATATGATAAGTTGACTGGTATACATGAAGAATAGCCAATCACATTTGAGACGGTGACTTGTACAAATAAAGAAATAGCCAATCTCATATGTGGTATGTTGACTGGTACAAGCAAAGAATAGCCAATCTCATATGTGGTATGTTGACTAATGCAAGCAAAGAATAGCCAATCTCATATGTGGTATGTTGACTGGTACAAGCAAAGAATAGCCAATCTCATATGTGGTATGTTGACTGGTGCTAGCAAAGAATAGCCAATCTCATATGTGGTATGTTGACTAATGCAAACAAAGAATAGCCAATCTAATATGATAAGTTGACTGGTATACATGAAGAATAGCCAATCACATTTGAGACGGTGACTTGTACAAATAAAGAAATAGCCAATCACATATATGGTATGTTGTCTAGTACAAATGATGAATAGCAAATCACATATCTATTGACTGGTACAAATGATGAATAGCCAATCACATATCTATTGACTGGTACAAATGAAGAATAGTCAATCACATATATGGTATGTTGTCTAGTACAAATAAAGAATAGCCAATCACATATGTGGTATGTTGTCTAGTAAATATGATAATAGCCAATCACATATCTATTGACTGGTACAAATGAAGAATAGTCAATCACATATGTGGTATGTTGCCTAGTACAAATGAAGAATAGCCAATCACATATGTTGTATGTTGTCTAGTACAAATGATGAATAGTCAATCATATATCTATTGACTGGTACAAATGATGAATAGTCAATCATATATCTATTGACTGGTACAAATGAAGAATAGCCAATCACATATCTATTGACTGGTACAAATGAAGAATAGCCAATCACATATCTATTGACTGGTACAAATGAAGAATAGCCAATCACATATCTATTGACTGGTACACATGAAGAATAGCCAATCACATATCTATTGACTGGTACAAATGAAGAATAGTCAATCACATATCTATTGACTGGTACAAATGAAGAATAGTCAATCACATATCTATTGACTGGTACAAATGAAGAATAGTCAATCACATATCTATTGACTGGTACAAATGAAGAATAGTCAATCACATATCTATTGACTGGTACACATGAAGAATAGTCAATCACATATCTATTGACTGGTACACATGAAGAATAGTCAATCACATATCTATTGACTGGTACACATGAAGAATAGTCAATCACATATCTATTGACTGGTACACATGAAGAATAGTCAATCACATATCTATTGACTGGTACACATGAAGAATAGCCAATCACATATCTATTGACTGGTACACATGAAGAATAGCCAATCACATATCTATTGACTGGTACACATGAAGAATAGCCAATCACATATCTATTGACTGGTACACATGAAGAATAGCCAATCACATATCTATTGACTGGTACACATGAAGAATAGCCAATCACATATCTATTGACTGGTACACATGAAGAATAGCCAATCACATATCTATTGACTGGTACACATGAAGAATAGCCAATCACATATCTATTGACTGGTACACATGAAGAATAGCCAATCACATATCTATTGACTGGTACACATGAAGAATAGTCAATCACATATCTATTGACTGGTATACATGAAGAATAGCCAATCACATATCTATTGACTGGTACACATGAAGAATAGTCAATCACATATGTTGTATGTTCTTCTTCTTCTTCTCATCTTGTTCCCCTTATACCTTGCGGTGTTGAGGTGAAGCATAAAACTTTACAGGCTTTTCATATATTGAGATTCCCATGGACTGTTATTGCCTCTGACCATCATTTAAATGGTCGGCCTCCTCTTCTGGTTTCATATGATCTGTACATCATTACTTGTTGTGGTATACTGTTAGTTGGTAGTCTAGTTATATGGCCAAACCATTTAACTTGCTGTTTTCTAATTAAATCTAGTGCTGATATAACCACAACTTTAGTTCAAATTTCTACATTTCTGATTTTCTCTCTTCTTGGTACATTTGAGTATTCTTTTTAGGAATCTAAATTCCATTTTAAATTTTCTTTTCTCTTTTTCTGTCATTGTCCAGGTTTGGCATTGGTAGCATAGAGTTGGAAGGAAGATTGTGTTGTAGAATGCTTTTTTAGTATCTACTGTTACATGTTTGTTCTTTAGTATTGGTGCCATTTGTCTATTGAGTTGGTTTGCCTTATTGCATCTATTTTCGATCTCATCTTCTGATTTGCCATTTGATGATATTATACTTCCTAAGTACCTGAAGCTCTTTATTTGGTTTTTTTTTAGATGCATCTTTGTTTTTTTTTTGGTTTGGTTACAGTCAATACTAATGCTAATTTTCATGTTATGTTCCTTACACACTTCGTTAACACTATTTATGTGGACTTGCAAATTTGCTTCTGATTTTGCTATCAGTGTTTGATCATTTGCAAATAGGAGTTCTTTTTGGTATGTTGACTGGTACAAATGAAGAATAGCCAATCACATGTGATATACTGACTGGTACAAATGAAGAATAGCCAATCACATGTGATATGCTGACTGGTACAAATGAAGAATAGCCAATCACATGTGATATGCTGACTGGTACAAATGAAGAATAGCCAATCACATGTGATACGCTGACTGGTACAAATGAAGAATAGCCAATCACATATGGTATATTCTTGGGACAGAAAAAGTTAACTATGGTTTGTTTAAATTTCTTAATTAGCTCTAATTATTGTTCACTAACACACATAGTCGCTCTTGTTTTCTGTCTCTCATTATGTGAACACTTTCTCCATAACTCTCTCTCACACATTCACTATCTGGCTCTCTTTCACCCACACAAACATTATCTTTCTTAATCTCTCTCTCTCTCTCTCTCACACAATTCTCTCTATCTTCCCTCACAAACACATACATCTTTCTTAACCTCTCTATATCTCTCTCTGTCTCACACTCCCACATATATTCTCTCAATTTCCCCCCCCCCCTCTCTCTCTCTCTCATGCTCTCTCCCCATCATTACCTTTACTTGACATGTCAGCAAGTTTAACTTCACTGGGTCTTTACTTTCCTGCAGATAGAAATTCAATCAAACAGTGAATCTTCCCAGTTTTCAAAAAACTCATTCAAGACCCATCATTTATTCATTTTGTGTGACTCCATCATGTATTGCTTGTCCTTTTCAGGACATTGTGTAACAGTCCAAGTGTGTAAGCCTTAGTCTTTATATGGACCATCATTGTGTCCTCATGTGACCTAGTGTACACAACCGTAACAGTCTCAACAGGTCACAGTTCATCAACTCAACATGCTCTACTATTTTTCAAAGTTTATTTACTTAACTGAACATTGCTTAGACTGCTTCAGGCCAAACTCAACTAAACTCTACAGCTCAACTCTACATCTCTAGTGAACTCTCAACTTCAGAATGTCTCTGCTGCAACCTAACTTTGGGCAGTACCCGTTTCCACAACTCTAGGCTGCACTGTCAATCTCTCTGTGCTAGCTTCGGCAGCACGCCCTTCCAAACTCTAGGCTAACTCCTCTCTGAACTCGTGGAATCCTAACACTCTGAGCAGTGCTCCCTTCACAACTCTACGCTGAACTTACTAAGGGAAGCACCCCCTTCACGCCGAACTCTAGGGTGAATTGTCAATATCTCACTTGGGCAGCACTCCCTTCAGGCTGAACTTCAGGATGAACTGCCAATCCCTCTGGGCTAGCTTGGGCAGCAACCCCTTTAACACCCTAAGCTTAACTCCCCGGTGAACTCATGGAATCCTAAAACTCTGGGCAGTGCCCCCTTCACAAGTTTAGGATAACTTACTTCGGGCAGCACCCCCTTTAGACCAAACTCCAGGCTGAAATGCCAATCTCTCACTTGGGCAGCACCCCTTTAGGCCGAATTCCAGGATGAACTACCAGTCTCTCACTTGGGCAGGACAGCATTCCACATTCTGGGCTGAACTGCCTACTGCTGCAGCTTGCTCTTATTAAATACCCTTCTAATCCATGAGCAACTTACTGCATCATGCTTTTCTCATTAAATTAGAAGGCTCAGCTGCAACACGTTTTTTATATTAAACATTCTAATCTCTAAACACCCCTCTCAAACCAGACAAGATTAACCTGTGTCCGGTTCAAAACTACCCACATGTCCTACAACATCCACGCAACAACTCTGACTTGCTTACATCTGTCAACCAGACACAGCAACCTAACTGACCCTACACTAAACTTCCCACATGTCCTACAACATCCATGCAACAACTCTGACTTGCTTACATCTGTCAACCAGACACAGCAACCTACCTGGCCCTACACTAAACTTCCCACATGTCCTACAACATCCATGCAACAACTCTGACTTGCTTACATCTGTCAACCAGACACAGCAACCTAACTGACCCTACACAAAACTTCCCACATGTCCTACAACATCCATGCAACAACTCTGACTTGCTTACATCTGTCAACCAGACACAGCAACCTAACTGACCCTACACAAAACTTCCCACATGTCCTACAACATCCATGCAACAACTCTGACTTGCTTACATCTGTCAACCAGACACAGCAACCTACCTGACCCTACACAAAACTTCCCACATGTCCTACAACATCCATGCAACAACTCTGACTTGCTTACATCTGTCAACCAGACACAGCAACCTAACTGACCCTACACTAAACTTCCCACATGTCCTACAACATCCATGCAACAACTCTGACTTGCTTACATCTGTCAACCAGACACAGCAACCTACCTGACCCTACACAAAACTTCCCACATGTCCTACAACATCCATGCAACAACTATGACTTGCTTACATCTGTCAACCAGACACAGCAACCTAACTGACCCTACACTAAACTTCCCACATGTCCTACAACATCCATGCAACAACTCTGACTTGCTTACATCTGTCAACCAGACACAGCAACCTACCTGACCCTACACAAAACTTCCCACATGTCCTACAACATCCATGCAACAACTATGACTTGCTTACATCTGTCAACCAGACACAGCAACCTAACTGACCCTACACTAAACTTCCCACATGTCCTACAACATCCATGCAACAACTCTGACTTGCTTACATCTGTCAACCAGACACAGCAACCTACCTGGCCCTACACAAAACTTCCCACATGTCCTACAACATCCATGCAACAACTCTGACTTGCTTACATCTGTCAACCAGACACAGCAACCTAACTGACCCTACACTAAACTTCCCACATGTCCTACAACATCCATGCAACAACTCTGACTTGCTTACATCTGTCAACCAGACACAGCAACCTACCTGGCCCTACACAAAACTTCCCACATGTCCTACAACATCCATGCAACAACTCTGACTTGCTTACATCTGTCAACCAGACACAGCAACCTACCTGACCCTACACTAAACTTCCCACATGTCCTACAACATCCATGCAACAACTCTGACTTGCTTACATCTGTCAACCAGACACAGCAACCTAACTGACCCTACACAAAACTTCCCACATGTCCTACAACATCCATGCAACAACTCTGACTTGCTTACATCTGTCAACCAGACACAGCAACCTAACTGACCCTACACTAAACTTCCCACATGTCCTACAACATCCATGCAACAACTCTGACTTGCTTACATCTGTCAACCAGACACAGCAACCTACCTGACCCTACACTAAACTTCCCACATGTCCTACAACATCCATGCAACAACTCTGACTTGCTTACATCTGTCAACCAGACACAGCAACCTACCTGGCCCTACACTAAACTTCCCACATGTCCTACAACATCCATGCAACAACTCTGACTTGCTTACATCTGTCAACCAGACACAGCAACCTACCTGGCCCTACACTAAACTTCCCACATGTCCTACAACATCCATGCAACAACTCTGACTTACTTACATCTGTCAACCAGACACAGCAACCTAACTGACCCTACACTAAACTTCCCACATGTCCTACAACATCCATGCAACAACTCTGACTTGCTTACATCTGTCAACCAGACACAGCAACCTACCTGGCCCTACACTAAACTTCCCACATGTCCTACAACATCCATGCAACAACTCTGACTTGCTTACATCTGTCAACCAGACACAGCAACCTAACTGACCCTACACTAAACTTCCCACATGTCCTACAACATCCATGCAACAACTCTGACTTGCTTACATCTGTCAACCAGACACAGCAACCTACCTGACCCTACACAAAACTTCCCACATGTCCTACAACATCCATGCAACAACTCTGACTTGCTTACATCCGTCAACCAGACACAGCAACCTAACTGACCCTACACTAAACTTCCCGTGCTGTTGTATTCTCCACACAGTAAAACCCAACTTGTTGACTTCTCTCACCTAGTCGCAATAATCTCACATGACCATTTACCTCCCCACGCAAGCGCACATCACCTACCCCGTAACACTGGCTTACTGGGTTGGAGTAACTATCCAGTATGCCAATGTACACCGATCCACTGTACCCAGCCTATTCTGTTATAGCTGCGAGTAACCCCGGGTTGATTTCTTTTTAGACAATTTTACATTCAGTAGTTTGCCTTTACTTTCTGCTGAATTATCTAGTAAATCACATTTTTTTTTGTATATCCTATTTACAGGAGATCGCTGTCAACACCAACACTGCTGTTGCTGATGTCTTGGCAAGTTTATGTTCAGTAGTTTGCCATTGCTTCTGAACGACCGGCTCCCATACCATCACACTAAAACCCAGTGCAACATGGTCTGCTGCCAAATCGGTCGCAGCTGTGTTTTGAAAGCGGGCAAGCGGAATTACGAACTACGTCCATAACAACTTTGCCATGGAGACCGGCAGTAAATCACATACAGCCAACAAATTCTGAGGTTGATTGTCCTGAGGTACAGGACAGGACACACAACTTGACTGACTGAATAGCTAAAGGACACACAACTTTCCTTTCTGATAGGCAGCTGACTTTATTCTCCCTCCTCGTAGGATGAGAGGCTACACTGCCTGCCTCTGACTCAGAAGTGACACAGTTTGAATTCTAGCAAAGGGCTGTGTATTTTTACCAGAACTATTGGTTTCTAATGATATCACCCGTCCTCTGATCTCTTGGGTAGTGAGACTGGACACCTAGCTTTCTTGGATAAGGAAGACAAACAAGGAACAAGAGATCCTGTGTGCAAGCTAACAAACATCATGGCCATTGGAAATCACATATTAGGGAACATGGCAGCTGCCCTATCAAAACTGACAGGAAAAACATATACACGGGTAGACAGAACCCATTACCTTGGATAGAATCTTGTCTAGAGGTCACACTCAGTTCTGAGGGGCGTGGGATGTGTGGGTTAGGATGTGTATGTGGGTGGGCGTGGGATGTATGAGTCGGTGGGGGATGTTTGTGGGTGGCGAATGTGTTTTGGTTGGGGGAACAGGTGAGGGCAGTGTGTGTGGGTGGGGGATGTGTAGGAGGGGGATGGGTTGGTTGGTGGGGTATGTATGTGTCCCTGGGTGTGTGTGTGTGTGGGTAGGTGGGGTTGTGTATGGGTGGGGTGATGTATGGGTGGGTGGGGTGATGTATGGGTAGGTGGGAGATGGGCCTCATAACATGGTAATTTGTCTTGATTATGTTTACAACATTCATTTCACAATGTTTATCTTTCTTCCTATGTAAATGTATAATGCTCTTGATGAACGAAAGACGAGTGATTGGAAGGGCCGAATGTAAGACGGGCCTGCGTGCCCAATTTGTTACCCTTTTAAAATAAAGTTGATTTGATTTGATTTAACACTCACCCCTCAACAACAAAAAGGAAAACATATGAAAAAGAACGATCACAGATATTTTGTATAGGGAGGCCCCGCTATACGTCGCTTCGGTATACGCCGCTTCGCTATAACGTTGTCGTCACATAGAGGATATAACTTCACGTTACGTCGCTACGTTCCGCCATAATGTTGTCACCTGTGTGGATAACTGTTTATGCTATTCCTGCTTTAAGGTAATACTGTGCTAGAGGAAACCTACCATTTAAGATTTTGCTGTTATTGGATAACACCCCTGGTCATCCAGTCAATCTAGACGACTTGTCCGAGAACATCAAGTTCATATTCATGCCACCAAACACGAACTTCATTGATCCAGCCAATAGACCAGGGTGTAAGTACAACTTTCATCAAGGCTACGGACGGTAAAGATAAGCCTGCCATTATTCTGGCGAGATTATAACATCTGCAAGGCCATTGACAACACTGCGGATTAATGGAGTGAGGTAACGTCAGCATGTACGAATGCTGTGTGGCAAAAACTGTGGCCAGAATGTGTGAATTTGACGTCATTCATGCTATTCAATGACAGATCTCTAACTTAGCCACTAAAGCTGGCTTTTAAAGATGGAGGAAGCTGACATTGATGAGTTGCTTGCATCACATGGATAAGAGATGTCTAATGAGGACCTAATGCAATTCGATGTGCAGAGAGCTCAGCAGGAAGAGGAACCCTGATGAAACCCCCTTCCCCCCTCCCCACCTCGAATGTTGACAGCTGAACGTTTGTCACAATTCTTTCAATTGATTGATGTGGCAATGGACATAATAAATGAGGATAGTCCGATCAGAGAACGGAGCTCCAAAGTGTCGAGGGCAGTAACAAATGCCATCAACTGTTATAAGAAGCTTTACTTAGAGAAAAGGAAAAAGGCTCTGCAGCAGACATTGAGCAAATTTTTTGTTCAAGCAAAGAGCCAGGAAAAGATGCAGGAAGAGGTTAATTTCATCCTCAGATAAGAGGCAGAATTTAATGCCTCCACATCCCAATAACTCTACCACTCGCCCTCCAACTCACCTCTGTTTAGCCAATAAATATCAACAACCATCAAAATAAACATTACATAATACACTGTATTTCATTTAATTCTATGGGAAATAGTGTTTCGCTAAAAATCGTTTCACTTAAAGTCGCATCTTTCAAGAACGTAACCCCGACATTAACCGGGGCCTCCCTGTAATTAACAACTCTTCCACTGTTTATGTTTCACCTTGACACCGCAAGGTACAAGAGGAGCTTAAGGATATGAGAAGAGACTAAAGGATAAGTTTGGTTTAATTGTAAGTAAAATGTGATTGGGTAGGAAATGTTTCTCCTTGAGTAGTGGATAGTACTTTTCTTAGAATTTCTGTAAGAATTTGGGATAAAGACAGGCAAAGAAATTCAGGATCTCATGGACCTTGATTGTAAAATCAGAGTTGTCAGAATATAACCTGTGTTGATGAAGAAATTGGGAGAAAGGGAGAAAATATGGGAGAGTGAATGGGAAGAGATATAAAGACAACTGTAGGCTGTAGTGGTAAAACAGATCCTGTATAATACACTACCCTAACATGGACAGAATAAAATAGTAGAAGACGTATAAATTTGTAGAAAAATATATCGTCTTTGCAAAAGAGTGGATGGGAGAATGTATAGTGAAGAAAACAGAGAATTTGTAGGCCTACAGTAAGTAGACTGTGGTGATAGAACAGATTCTGTATACTGCACACTATCCCACCACAGAACTGTTTTTCCTACTGATATAATCACATATCATAATACAACGTAATACGTAATATAATCAATATACTCACATCATGATGGCTAATATACATGCAGCCATCCCGTATACTGCACTTCCTTCGTTGCCAAACCCTCCGCATCCTTCCCTCGGATTTCTTGAGCAGGTTTCCGCTTTTCTCACTGCCATGTGACTTGTCTCCAGTCAGCTGATGCAAGCTGTAGCCAGCCGGGTGGGTGCTGACTGGAGGAGGCTAGAGAAGATATGAGGGGGAGGTGGTGAGAGAACCATGTATAATGTATTATAAGAAAGATGAGCAACATTTAAGTAACTTCTCCTCTTCCATTTTCCCCCCTCATTTTATTAATCATCATCATCATCATCAAGTGCCCTGCCAGCTGATGCAGGCATTCATGTCTCTCCACAGATCTCGGTCTTTGGTGTTCTGAATCAACTCTGCTGATGATATTCTTCCATGTCACCATCTTAGTTAATCCAGCATCATTTCTCTTGATCTGCTGTAACAGTATTGGGATCTAGTGGGAAACCCAGATACAGCACGATTGAGCATTGAGACTGAAAGGGGGGGGGAGATGCTCAATCGTGACGTATTGGGTTGGTATGGGCAGTTAGAACCCAGCTTGAGTAGCGAATGGAGGTGTACATCGAAGCTTGGTTATATTAAGCCAATAAACGTTTTATCAACAAACAAACGACCGGCCTTCGTCTTATATTACACACTGTTATAAGAGGCGAAATGGAGCCGCTCGACCAGGATGCGAACCTGAGAATGAGAAAGATAAAACTATGTAAAGTCGGAGTTGAATAACGTCGTCGCAGAAAGATTCAAGCGGCACGTGAAAAGAACAACTATTGAACCTGGTAACAGCCGCACCAAAAGATGGCCAGCAAGTTATAAGACGAGATAGTAATAATATCTGAATACAGAGGCCAAAAGCTCGCCCAGGAGTGGTCCTTTGTAAGTCTTTTTTAAGACTTCAGATAAGAAGTTTGTTGTACCAGCCGTTTTGCAGAGGTCACGGTGAAGAAAGTTTGTATGGCCGCCCTTCTGCAGGTTGACTGTTAGCAAGAGCCATCAAAGCCGCTGCCTTACATCATTTTGATTGACCAGGAGTGATCCTGTCCTGAAAGTTTGGGCAAACCAGCAATTTAAGTTCCTCAAAGTTAAAGAGCTAATCAGGAGTTGTCAGGACAGCATGATCGTTGATCGGGCCATAAGTTCTTAAGACACGCAATTATCGCTGGGCCTTGGCTGATCCTGATCCATTTCTGGGCCTTGTTGATCCTACGACCCAAACACCTGATCCATCCTTGGGCCTTGTCATTCCTATGACCCAAACACACCTGATCCATCCTTGGGCCATCGTTAATCCTATGACCCATTCCAAACGACGTTGAAGTACCCACCTGAGAATCAAGGAAGGGACCCAACCAGGGGTCGAAGATTTTCCGGCAGCCCATGAGATGTGACCCAACCAGGGGTTGAAGAATTTTCTGGCAGCCCATGAGAAGGACGAAAGTACCTGAGGGAAGAGAAGTGGTATCTGAACTCCACCACCTGAATTCTGAGACTAAGTTTCACCTAATGCGGGATCTGGTTGGTTGAACTGAACTGAAGGTAACAGAGTAATTTAGAAATAGACTCAGAGTTGTAAATTTTGAGGTCTCCCGTGAGGTTCCGAATTCCTTAATTAGAGTGGAGTACAGAACATTATCTACAAGGAACCTTCTTCTGATTGCCACCAGTTTGAGTTTTTTTTCGAGGACAGGGTTCATTATTCCTATGCTCAGACAGGACATCGTTGGTGCTTCTTCTGATTAATGTAATATCTTACAATATTATAACCAACTGAATTGTGCTGGTTGGGATTTAGGGAAATTATAATTGTGTGATTGGTTGCTTGCTTGTTTTAGTATTTTTTTCAGCATAGCGGAACAGGATACCTTAGGAATATTTCAGCAGAGCAGATTCATCACGACACAGTTGAGAATTATTTCGGCTGAGATAGCATAAAGAGTAAAAATGTACCTGAGCAGAGACTTAGGACGCGTGACCACATGGTTAGGAGAGTTAAAGGAGGCAGTCAGCGAGGTAGAATGTTTTGTACACTGGTTACAGAGTAATGTAAGAGGAGGTAATGAGATAAAAGGAACAACAAGAATAGCCGAAGGACAGCCACTAGTTGATGAAAATAGAGGGCAAGTATAGAAGCATTTATGTAAGTCCAAGATGACTAAGGCTAGGAGCTGGTATAATGATCAGAGATACAGAAATGGACATGAGAAAGACTGTTATAGGAGTTGGCCATCCTATACTGTAAGCGCTAGGAAAAAACGTGATGAATGGTTTGAAAAAAGACAAAGACAATATCTAAACTCAGGTGTAAGAGACAGAGTTGAACCTGTAAATAAAACACAGAAAAATCCTAAAATGCTTGCGAGTGTGACAAATGGACAGGAAAAGAAGACGACGGTGTTAGTAAAGAAAAGAAATAGAGGAACGCAGACACAAGCAGGTAATACGATAGAAAGTAGTACGCAGACTCAGGTACAATCAGTCAGCAAGATGACAAAGGGAACTCAAACGGATGTAATAGAGACTCAGTCAAAACCTACTCATTTGACTAAGAGAGACAAGGTTGAAGTTAGGAAAGATGGACAGACAAGGGCCAAGGACGAAAGGAAGTCAATGAAGAAAAGTGTTAGTATGGTTGTAAATAGAGGTAGTACCATGTCAACTTCTTCAGCTATAGACAAGAAACTAATTCCCAAATGGTGTAGGAATATTAGCTGTCAAGTTCAAGTTATGGAGAAGATATTCCCACACCTGAATATTATAGTGATGCTGAATCAGATATTATTACAGATGATTCGGAGAAGGAGAGTGTTACACTACGGGCAGGTCCTGAATCGAGGCGTGATCTTCCATCATATGGAGTAGTTGCTGGTAGACAGACGGACAGAGTTTTGGGTAGTGACTCTTTGAAACAAAATACTGGTTTGTATGACAAGACAGTAGGGAAGGCTAAGGGACGAAGACCGAGGAAGAGAAAGAAAGTCAGACGTTTTAGGGACGACTATAGGAATAGAGCCGACGTGTCTGCAGTAAACTATGGTGACTCTGATGTGGGAACTATTATTAGTGTGTCATCTGAGGACGAGATGGGAAGGTACAAACGTTACGTAAGGTACACAGAAAACAGTGAACAGACTAACGTAAATAAGAAATTTAAGAAGAAGAATAGTGGTAGACAGTTAGCGGAAATTTATTCAACGACAGAAAGTGACTTAAGTAAAATAGAAGATCTTAGGACCTTAAGACCTGAGTACTTTAGTAACTTGACAATAGATAGTGAAGATGACATTATAAGTGAAAGACGGGTTAATGTATTGAGAGACAGTGAAGTGTTCAACTTGGACACACTATATGACTAAAATAGAGTAGATACAGCATAGAATTAGTAGAGGGTGAGAGATAAAATAAGTATTAGAAATAGTTTGACTCAGAGCTATGACGTGATGTCCAAGATAGTTTTGTTTGTTGGTTTGAGAAGAATAGTATTGTTGATAGGTGAACCGAGACTGACTGGTAAAGAGATATAGATTGAGAAAGTACTGAATATCCTGTGTGTAAAGTAGACAGTTGAATGTGACAGTTAAGACTGTAGTAGTTGTGTGTGAAGAAGTATAGAAGGATAGTTACGAGATTAGAGATCTGTTAGAATGAGGTTTGTTTTGAAGAGATAGTAGATAGTGCTGTGAAAACAATATAACTTGCGAGAGTGTCATGTATAGGGTCTGACCTTCGTATAGAAATAGAGATATAAGAAAGCAGTGAATTGAGAGAGTCCTCTGGAATAATTCGTCTAGTTGTGTGGTGTTCGTACGGGAGTATAACTATAGTCGAACAGTTGTTCGTCGTAAGGAAGGTGTGATGACGTCCCCTAGGTGAAAGTACATAGATAAAATATAAGAGTGGCGTTAACATGTCTTGTGTCAATGTGTTTTGAGGAGATAAATACGTGTAGATTCTAGTGAATGATGTTGAATTGGCGTCTAAATGGTTCGGTTTTGAAATAATAGTGTAGACACGTTAGGTTGTCGTGATGCGAGTGTAGTCGTGAGATGAGAGCGAGGTGGTGTATCATTGTCTGTGTGAATATGAGAAGAGTGATTGATAAGTCCAGAGAATTGAACAGCCTGGTTACACCTGTTGTCAATATCATTTGTTTCGTTTCGTTTAGCGGAATTGTTGTTGTTTGTTCTTCTTTAGCTATAGTCCTCGCCTCTGTTTTGTTTGTGCTAAACTGTGATGTCTTTTGTTTGGAATGTGTGATCTTGGAAGGAAATTATAGAAGTCGTATGACAGAGAGTTAATATTCTGACTGACAATTCACAAAACATCTTTAGTATTTTTGACAGGAACATGCCGAAGCAGGAGTGACTAATACGGAGATGTGAGAAAAATGAGGTCCGTTGTCAGTTATCAGGACATGAGTTGCTGTTCCGAAAGAATCCTGATAAATAGGAGTGAAAGATACGAAGGTAAACAAGGTGAGGTAAATGAAAATTAGAAAGGGTGTTTCGACTGGTTTAACTGTCGTCACGATGTGAAAAGGATAGGAGAGAATTGAGGTAATGGTGCTGAGATACAGAAAGTACTGATGCAAAAGAATGAAATATTAATTGCGTCGGATAGATGAGAAACTTAAAGGTTGAATTAGTTGTCAGGACAGGAAGTAGATGTGTTGGTGAGAGGTCTATACTAGATAGACAAAGTTTTGTTGGACGTAGGAGGATGAAGATACTGTAGTTAACAGTAGTGATTAAGAAGTTTGGTACAAAGCCAAGGGAAACAATTAGTGTATCGAGCCACAGGTACAGTTTATATTGACGGCTGGTACATTGAGATGACATTAGAATAATCGCCACATAATAAATGTGTCGACCTGTAGTTTACAGTGCTGGCTTAAGAGAATGTTCTAGATAGGGGATGTATTAGGAGTGAGGCTGGAACAAGATAGAAAATTGTGAGGGGAGATAATCAATGTTTGACTTCCAGAAAAAGGAATGGTCAGTTGTTGAGTAGTGATTTTGCTTGGAGGGGAACAAGTATGGTTCCGCATTATGATGGTCTGTAGATAACAGATAGATATTTGTATATATGTATATACGTATTTTGGCATTAATGCTTGGTATTGAATTGTTTTGACTTGGCTAAATAGATAGGTGTTACATTGGTTAGCAAAGGAGACCAATGCTGCTGGGTCACCTTACGTGGTTAATTCTAAGAGAATTATATTTTTTTTTTGAAAACCTTCCCTTTAGTGAGAAGACACTTGTATTTATTGTAATTGAGCTTACAATGCCTCATATATATAAAGTTAATTTTGCTTGATTTGGTCCTGTAAAATTGGTTGTAATTATTTTAGAGTAGGGATATTGTGTCCTTAGACTTTCATGTGTAAACTACTGGTCCGTAAAAGAGACCAGTAGTAGTAGAAAAAAAAATAGATTAGGATGTATGTTGTATTATTTTAATCATCGTCACCATCATCATCACTATCATCATCATACTTTTAGTTGAATTGCGGGGAAACATAAATGAATGTTACAAAAATTTGGGGGGGATTTGATGTCCTGTTGTGATTTTATTTCACTGTTTTGTGTGTTAAATAGTAATTAATTAAGTTATGTTTAAATTATAGGGTTTTTGTCGAGAATAAAGACAATACAGGGGGCTGTAATTAGGACCCTTCGTTCAGAAAGTTATAATAAACTACTGTGAGCTAATAGAGAGACACATTCTCTTTGTGAAGAATAACTTCATGGGTGTATATTACTGGGATAATCAGCATAGTGAGGTTGATGGGCTTATGAAGAAGTGGAAACATATACCGGGGATGGTTATGGGAAAGGTTAGAGATACACTAAAGTAAGCATTAATTAGAAAAATATGGGATTAGAAACCACATGGGAGAAGAAAAGATTAATGAATATTCAGTGGGGTAAAGCTGAGAAAAGTTTTGAACATAGTTTCCGGGGGTTCAGAAGAACCATGATATACACGAGATTGCGGGGTTATAGAAGAATAAGAAAATTACCCCAGACAAAGAGTAAACATGAATTGGATCCATGTTTGACTAGACACTGTAGATAACAGTACAATAATAAAGAGGTGTTAGGGTGTAAATGAGAAATGAACATAGGGGAGACATAAGGACATGGAGTGTTTGTGGGTCCGTAATAAAAGGGACTGAGATTAAAGTTGATTACAAGCAGTCACAGACATGAGTGGTTATTTTCGCTGCTGTAGATTACGGCATGAATTATGAATTGAGATTTTAGAGAGACATTGGGTTACATGGCCTGGGCAGGATGTAAATGTTTATAAGTGGGTCAGATTACAATGTTGTGTTTGATGGTTAATATTTAAGGGGAGATTTCAAGGTTACTAGGTTGCTGTTGATAACGGCATAAGTGGAGCATTTTAGTAGATATGCCCATAAAAATGGACATTAAGTGAGAACCTGAGGTATTGGAGAAGATTAGTTATACGAGGTGATGAGGTTATGTGAGGTGTTGTGTTGGAGGAGGTCTTAAGGGGTAATAGACCTTTTTAATTGTGTCTTTGGGATGTGTTTTGTGGTTTACATTACAATGTGAGGTTGAGGGTAAGGTAGTGTCTGTTATATAGACACTTAGAAGTGAAGAATATTTTTGGATGATGGTTGGTATTTGATGCTGTAGATAGCAGCGTAAACTGTTACCATAATGAGTGGTACTGGGGAGATATAAGTGGTTTAGAATTTATTGCATAAATTCTCAAAGAACAAGGGGTGTAAAGGGGTGTGTGATTTAGGTGAATGTTGTTTTTCGAAAGAGTCTATTTCTTCTTTTAAAATCCGGTGGCCACCGATTCTTTATCTTCCTATCGTATGAAAGTGATTTCAGGTTAGTTGAAAGTGGGGAATTAGTAGTATTGGTGATAAGAATAAGGAGTTGGTGTCAGAGTTTGAAGTGGAAAGCGGATTGCTTATTGAAGTGGAGAAGGAGTATTTAAGAAAACGTGTTATGGTGTTATGATGTATTATAAAGCTGAATTTGAAATGTTATATGTAAATATGTTATGTTTGGTTGAAGGACCAAGAACGAAGAAGAAGTGGGTTGATTATAAAATGTTGGGGAAATAAAAAGGAAAGAAGGACTGGTTGGATTAACCGTGGTATTATATAAATAAAAGGCGAAGAAGAAGTATAAAGAAGTATATGGGGAGGTTGTTGGCAGACCATGTCACTGGGAGAAGAGTAAAAGATGTATTGTTTACTCAAACTTGGTTTTAGCATAGGTTAGAAGACAAAGAGGGAATGGAGTAGGGGGATTTAGAGTAAAGATTTTTCCTTTATAAGGAAAATTCTTTATTAAACATGGGGAGGTGTAACAGTATTGGGATCTAGTGGGAAACCCAGATACAGCACGATTGAGCATTGAGACTGAAAGGGGGGGGGAGATGCTCAATCGTGACGTATTGGGTTGGTATGGGCAGTTAGAACCCAGCTTGAGTAGCGAATGGAGGTGTACATCGAAGCTTGGTTATATTAAGCCAATAAACGTTTTATCAACAAACAAACGACCGGCCTTCGTCTTATATTACACACTGTTATACTGCCTCTGCATCTTTTCCCACTGATCCTTCCAGTTCTCACGATATTCCTCTCATCTCAATACAAGACCAAAGAAAGCTGTTTGTCTCTTTCTTACAGTTGTATATAATGTTCTAGTTTCATTAGCCTCTTCCAGGTAATCATTGTTAGTGGTTACTGCCTGGTTATAATTCCATACAGCACTTTGAAGTCTGTTTCTCACTTATGTTGACAGCTTCTAAATTAGTGAGTAAGTTTTCAATTTTGCAGAAGGTTACTTTTGTCGAGGGAAGTTCTGGCATCGGAAGAAGGATTTGACTGGGCAGAGAAGTAAAGGCCAATTACTCTAGCCACTGCCACACAGGTCAGGGTTTTCATTACACCCTCCGGTAGACTCCATCTTTGCCTGGCCAGGGATTAAATCCTATATCCAACAATGTTTTAGACTGCTATCGCAGTTCCACAACTAAATACTTCTGTTTTCTTCCTCATGTTTGTTCCTCTTTCAAGGGAAATGCATCAGACCTAATTCCACACCTCAAAGGCCAGTGTGTCCGACTTTGGCATACACCTGTGCCAGGTTTACTTCCTCTAGACAGATTCTCTCCAAAGAAATGGGCTCTATCTACTCATGACTAGGATTTCTTTCCTAACAATGTTGCCAGGGAAGAAGTCTGAAGCCCTACTCTTTGCAATTTCCAACTGCCGTATGATATGTAGTGCTCTTCTCTTTTATTTCTAATGGTTTTGTCAAGGATCACTCTCACTGCATATGAATACCTTCATAATTTCTCCAGTTTCCTATCACAGATAACACAAGGAGAATCTCAGCACAGCGTATAAACTTCATAGCACCAATTTGCATACAAATGTGTATGCCAAAATCACACAAGCTATAAATATTCCTTTAGTTGAGTTCAGTTAAGTAAAGAACTGATATCACATGTTACTTTACTGATGATGATGTTACTTTATTTTACTTTACTTTACCATATATCTAATACATTTTTTGTTAAGTCATACAAATAAAAACAGCAAGGCCATCAGCCTCAACAACAAGAAGCAATTACAATATTAAAGAAATAAAGCACCATCAAGTGTAAATAAAAGTCATAGATCACATTCGTGGTATGAACAGAAATACAAATACTGTGATTCACTTGTGGCATAAAATCCAATGTAAGATTTACAACACAATTAAGGAACTTCGTAAGCCAGGAAAAGCTGTGTTCTGCATTTTTCAGTATCACAAGTCAGGGACTAGTGTGTACATTCTGCACAAAACCAGCTTCAGCATGCAGCTGTCAATCATGGGCATCTGGATCATGCCCACCACTTAACATGTCCTTTGTATCACAATGACCACCACATAACAGAGTCCTTGTGGGATGCCAATCTCGTCATGGCCAACAAGACTCTGCCAGTTCCTCTGCTTCATGTATTTTCATCCTCTGGAGTGTTATAATGTCTTGTGTCAGCCGTTGTGTTGGTTATCCCCAGCCTCTTCCTCCATTAACCATGCCTTCAGTGACAGTTTTTATAAACCACTAAAAGGTTACTTGCATATCCTTTACAGGATTTGGCGCAGTCATCCCCAGCGTTTTGTGTGTGTGGGCTGTTTGTGATTTCTTGGCAAGTTTGTTCAGCAGTTTACCAGTGCTTTCCGAATGACAGGTACTCATACCTTTGTGCGGAAACCAACGCAAAGCGGTCTGCTTCCAAATTGTCTGCATCTGTGTTTTGAGTGCGGTACACAGGATTACAAACTGGATTCATAACCCCTTCCCAACAGTGCCAGTCAACTATAAGCCAATATGACATTTAATTTAGCCAGAGTTTATCAGTTTCCGAGACACAAATCTGTTTATGAACCAGTCTTATTCACTTTAAGATCTCGCAGAAGGTCCAAATGTTTCTTCTTCTTGGTCCATTGTATTCTAAGAATTTCCCTATACTATTTAAACACACATGACATAAATAAAATATGTGCAATATTTATGGTGTCTGTTTAAATTCACCAAGGGAATACGTTGTTTTGTATGTATACCATTGTAAGCTGAAAAAGCCTAAATTTTTTTTCCAATTACTGAATTAGAAAGAAAATGAATTGCCCGCATGCTAAAACATTTAACGTCCACACACTAAAACACTGTCCACACTTACGATAAAATATATACTACATACATGCCGATACATTTAATGTACACACGCTAAAATAGAGTAACATATTTCCGGCACATATGCCAAAACAAACATACAAAAAATATGCAGCAAGAATCATTTTCATACAAGTAACATACTTTCAGTGTGATACAACTGTAAGGCTTCAAATACTGTGTGCTTATATGAGGGGAGGTCATTAAGTGACAGAAATTTTATGAATAATTTTTTTACAATAATGTGAACCAGAAATTTTGTTATTTCTTAAAATATAGTTCCCCCAGTGTTTCTCTCTTAGTCACAAGCACTAGTCAGTTTGTTCACAAGCATCTCACTGTATTGAGCACTAGTCACAGTTTGTACACTAGATGTCACTGTATTGAGCACTAGTCACAGTTTGTTCACAAGCATCTCACGGTATTGAGCACTAGTCACAGTTTGTACACTAGATGTCACTGTATTGAGCACTAGTCACAGTTTGTTCACTGGCATCCCACTGTATCGAGCACTAGTCAGTTTGTTCACTGGCATCTCACTGTATCGAGCATTAGTCACAGTTTATTCACAAGCATCTCACTGTATCGAGCACTAGTCACAGTTTGTTCACTGGCATCTCACTGTATCGAGCACTAGTCACAGTTTGTTCACTGGCATCTCACTGTATCGAGCACTAGTCACAGTTTGTTCACTGGCATCTCACTGTATCGAGCACTAGTCACAGTTTGTTCACTGGCATCCCACTGTATCGAGCACTAGTCACAGTTTGTTCACAAGCATCTCACTGAATTGAGCACTAGTCACAGTTTGTACACTAGATGTCACTGTATCGAGCACTAGTCATAGTTTGTTCAGTGGCATCTCACTGTATCGAGCACCAGTCACAGTTTCACCCCTTTCCTGGAAATGCACATATGTAGGGCCCTTGATATCCCAAAAGATATAGCCATCATGACTGTT
>JACEFZ010001875.1:397500-462500 GCA_014155875.1 Cepaea nemoralis
ACACTGGTAATAGGGAAAGCTAATCTACACGCAAAAATCAGGCCAGTGCACTAAAAGTATTAGCACATGTATGACCTATGCTTGAGTTAAAAGCGAGCAAACGCAACAACAATAACAGTAACTCACTAACTACCAGACTGCAAAACATGCTGTGGCAGATGAACATAAATATATCATAAATGCAATGTACTTGATGACAATAGATACAAATACAATGTACTGAATGACCATTGATATAAATACTAAGTACTGAATGAACATAGATATAAATACAATGTCAATACAGTATTGACTGAACACAGATATATTATCATAAATGCAAAGTACTGAATGAAAATAGATATTAATACACAGTACTGAATTAACATAGATATAAATATAAAGTACTGAATGAACATAGATATAAATACAATGTACTGAATGAACATAGATATAAATACAATGTCAATACTGTAGCGAATAAATACAGATATATCATAAATACAAAGTACCCATCCTGATCCAGAGAACCTATTGGTCTGTGCAGCATAAAGGGGAAGAGAGGAAAGACAAAGCTTCAACAAATTAAAACAATAGCGCAACCTTCCAATTAAGTCGTCAATAAATCATTCCAATGGGAACTGTGGTAATACAGAAGCTAGCGTGTGACAGGAAAAAGTATACATAATTCATCGTAAGGTGCCCTGCCAACTGACCCTGACATTCATGCATCACCACAGATGTCGGTCCTTGGTATCCTGGATCAATTTGTTGATGATATACTTCTACACCACCATCTCAGTGTGCCCAGCATCATTTATTTCAGTGTCCGGCATAATTTGTCTCAGTGTGTCCAGCATCATTTATCTCAGTGTGTTCGGCATCATTTGTCTCAGTGTCTGGCATCATTTGTCTCAGTGTGCCCAGCATAATTTATTTCAGTGTGTCCGGCATCATTTGTCTCAGTTTGTCCGACATCATTTATCTCAGTGTCCGGCATAATTTATCTCAATGTGTCTGGCATCATTTATATCAGTGTGTCCGGCATCATTTATCTCACTGTGCCCGGCATCATTTATCTCAGTGTGTCAGGCATCAGTTATCTCAATGTGTCCGGCATCATTATCTCAGTGTGTCCGGCACCATTTATCTCAGTGTGTCCGGCATCATTTATCTTGGTCTGCCTCTGCCTCTTTTGCCGTCGACTTTCCAGTCATCATGATGTTCTTCATTGTCTCTCTTCTCATTTCCTGACCAAAGATTACTGTATGTCTCCATCTTATATTTGTACACAGTGTTCTTCTTCTGCATTCGTCCAGAATGTTGTTTTAGACGTAACAACGTTGCAGGGGAAAACCATGGGCATTCCCCGCCGGCCAAGCAGGCTTCCATAATTGCAGAGCGACACATAGCGCTATGGTACTGGGCTCACCCAAGGCATATAGTGTTCTAATTTCATTAGCCTTTTCAAGGCACTAATTTTTCTTTATTCTGGCTGTCCAAGGTATTCATAATATGCATCTCAGAAGCCATATCTGCTGCCTCCAAGCTCTTCTTAATCTGTTCGCTAGCATTCCATGATTCACTGTCATACATCAGAAAAGGTGTATATAACATTTCAATGCTCTCTTTCTGACATTCAATGGCAGTGACTTATTGGATAAGACAGTTTTCATTTTCTGAAAAATAACTATATACAATAAAAGATTGGCAGACATCAAGTGAAAAACAATAACTGATTAAAAACAAGTTAATTGCATATCCTTTAACCCTTTACAGGGCAGAACGGCCATTTGTGGCCGATGCCTTTAACGAGCGGATCGGCAGGTTCCGTCCGATACTATTATGCATTGTAAAAACACGATTTCTCAGCCTTACGATACTTCCAACGGCTACTTTCGCTTTCGCTGATATCTTGACAACGTGGCCGCCATTTGTAAATGCTGACTATGAATTTGAACGGACTTTTACTGACTTTTTTTGATAATTTTCGGGGTTTTTACGCGTAGTTTTTCAAAACTGATTTCGGCGATTCTTCAAGTGATAGCCGAGATTTCGCTAGGTTCAATTTAAGTGACATTAAAGGGCACGAAGTTGACTATTAATCGAAGCTAGATATCAATGAAAAGCGTTACTTTGCATTAGCAGTCTGAGTCGGACTTTAAAGAAAGTGATTATGATTCTGAAAATGTGTTTGTAAATTGCCGTATAGATGACGGAAAATCACAAACATGCTGTATTTCGTAAATATTTGTGTTCAAATATGGATTACCGACAACAATCATGTGAGTAACATATTCTGCATGCTTTTCCCTTCATTGTGTTGTTATTTAACTAAAATCGGTTGACTAACACCTTATTTATGATGCTTTTACTAACGCAACCCGAAATTTTACCGAACCTGAAAAATTCTTCCCCGTTTAGGGCTAAAAAACGTCTGCCCTGTAAAGGGTTAAGGGAGTAGCAGTCAACTCCAGCATTTTTTGGCTGTTTGTATTCCTAGGCAATTTTATGTCCAGTAGTTGCTATTGCTTTCTAACGACTGGCACTTAAAGTGAACTGCTTCCAAATTGCCTGCAACTGCATTTTGTACGCAGTATGCGGGATTACAAATTACATTCATAACCCATTCACCACAGATACAACTCTGTGTTTTATTAGAAATATATCAAAGCAAAGAAATAAATATACATAGAAAAATAAACTAAAAAGATACATGATCAAACTAGTCAGAGACACAGAAGCTTCCAATAATTGTCGCTGCTTATAAAAACCAACTTCCAATAATACAAGAAATTTATATCATACAAAAACAGATTTAACTCTTTTACAACTTACCTCTTTATATGACGTCATGGAATTTTTCAGTGTCTCTCTCAGCTCCACCAACTGCTTTTTCTCCGCATCTTGTCTCTGTCTTATCGTCTGTATTTGCTTTCCCAGCTCTTCCACAAAGTCATGAAAATGTTGGATTGTCCGAAGACCGTCTCTGAAGAAACTAGAAAATGATGGAAGAAACAGAAAATGTTGGAGTGTCCGGAGACCATCTCTGAAAAAGCTAGAAAGTGATGTAAGGAATAGAAAATGTTGGATTGTTCGTAACCATAAACCATCTCTGAAAAAGCTAAAAGCTAGTAATTGACAGATGAAACAGAAAATTTGGATTGTCCGTAAACCATCTCTGAAAAAGTAATTGACAGAAGAAACAGAAAATTATGTGAGTTGGCGGGAATATGTGTGTGTGGGTGTTGGATATGTGGTTGGGGGATGTGTGTTTGGCTGAGTGGTTGGGGTGTGTGGGTGGGTGGTGGAGGATATGTGGGTGGGTGAGTGTTGATAGGTTATGGGATGGATGGAGGATGTGTGCGTGTGGGTGGGGAGATGTGTGAAGGTGGGGGATGTGTGGGTGGATGCATGCATCACCTGGGTTTGTGTGTGGGTAGGTGGGGTTTGTGTGTGGGTAGGTGGGGGGTGTGTGGAGGGATGTGTGGTGGGTGGGGGTGTATGTGAGGGGAGGGTGTGGGTTTGGGGATGGGTGGATGGATGGGGGCATGTATGTGACTGTGGGTATGTATGTGGTTGGGTGGTGGATGTGTGTGTGGGAGACACGCGGATGGATAAGGGATGGGTGGGTGGGTGGGGGATTTGTCTCATAACATGGTAACATGCATTGTTTATGTTTACAACATTCATTTGAAAATGTTTTTCTTTTCCTATGTGAATGCACTAAGCACTGATGAACGAAAGATGAGTGATTGGAAGGGCTGAATGTAAGACGGGCCTGCGTGCCCAATTTGTTACCCTTTGAAAATAAAGTTAGTTCATTCGTTCTAGTAACTGATAGAAGAAACAGAAAATGTTAGATTGTTTGTAAACCATCTCTGAAGAACCCAGTAACTGACAAGAGAAACAGAAAATGTTGGATTATATGTAAATCATTTCTGAAGAAACTAATAACTGACAGAAGCAACAGAATATGCTGTATTGTTTGTAAACTATCTTGCAAGAAGCCAGTAACTGACAGAAGAAGCAGAAAATGTGTGACTGTCTGTTCACTTACTTGGCTTGAACTTGGTAATACTCTGCTAGGGACTGCAGTAAGTCCGATCCCTTCTTACTTCGGATTTCATTGACTTTAATCAGGTACTGTAAGAGACATAAACAGATAACTGTCATGGCTGTTTATAGGTCACATAGCCTCGCATAACATTATCAGCATAGATGTAATTTTCTTCGCGAACATGATGTTTATAACAATATCTTATGAATTAGAAGTAACTTGATAACAATATCTCATGAATTAGAAGTAACTTGATAAGAATATCTCATGAATTAGAAGTAATTTGATAACAATATTTCATGAATTAGAAGTAACTTGATAACCATAGCTCATGAATTAGAAGTAACTTGATATCAATATCTCATGAATTAGAAGTAACTTGATAACAATATCTCATGAATTAGAAGTAACTTGATAAGAATATCTCATGAATTAGAAGTAATTGGTAACAATTTTTCATGAATTAGAAGTAACTTGACAACAATATCTCATGAATTAGAAGTAACTTAATAACAATATCTCATGAATTAGAAGTAATTTGATAACAATATTTCATGAATTAGAAGTAACTTAATAACAATATCTCATGAATTAGAAGTAACTTGATAACAATATCTCATGAATTAGAAGTAACTTAATAACAATATCTCATGAATTAGAAGTAATTTGATAACAATATTTCATGAATTAGAAGTAACTTGATATCAATATCTCATGAATTAGAAGTAACTTAATAACAATATCTCATGGATTAGAAGTTTAAAAAGTTAGTTGCATATCCTTTACAGAGCGGCGCAGACAACACCAGCATTGTTTGCTGTTGTGATGTCTTGGCAAGTTTACGTTCAGTAGTTTTCCATTGCTTTCTGAAGGATCGGCAGCCATACCATTCCTTAATAAGCCAACGCAAGGCGGTCTGCTGCCAAATCGTTCGCAGCTGTGTTTCAAACATGGGTATGCGGGATTACGAACTGCGTTCGTAACCCCTTCGCCATGGAGTTCGAATTAGAAGAACTTGATAATAATATCTCATGAATTAGAAGTAACTTGATAACAATATCTAGTGATTAAAACCACATATTCCCTTAGTGAATATAAACACAGAAGCCACAAACTATATGTTGCATAATTTATTGCCTGGCATATTTTGCAGCATCATGTCAAGGGCATACAGCAGAGTTATATATCTTATGAAATGAATAAATAAATAATACTTTAGCTGAAACAATTAAAACACAGTTTCATTTGAATGTGAAGCATCTGTTATCCCCACGGTAATATGATCCACGGTATAATGATCAACTTAAAACAACTGTAAGCTTTGCTGCTGAACCAATGATCAGATATAAAACCACCCTGATATCTACTCTATCTGTAAAAGAACCATTGTCTCCTTACACCAAATCAAACTGCATTGATCAATTCCAGTGAGAGTGGCAAGCAACTTACATAGGTAGAATGGAAAGACAAATAGCAAATCGAGCAGCTGAATATAAACCAGTGTGGGTGGACAAGAGAGTTAATCAGTCTTCATAATCCTTGTGCAGTCAAAAGGCTATAAAACACCCTCCTCGTCGATTTCTCAAAATCTTATAAACTATGGCCATAATGTGTACAAAGAAAAAGCGTTTGTATACTGCATTTGACGAACAATAAATGATTGCTCAAATACAGTGAGGAGTTAGCAATTAGGCAGTTATAGCCAATTTTATGCAAACAGAAAGAGTTAATGTTAAATTTGAAATTACTGTCACCGTGTCCTTTCATCATCATCATTATCATCATGTGCCCTGACAACTGACATAAGTGTTCAAGTTTCTCCACAGATCTCAGTCCCTGGTGTTCTGGATCAACTCTGTTGATGACATTCTTTCATGCCACTGTCTCAGTCCATCCATCAACATTTCTCTTGGCCTGTCGGCCTGATATTTCGGCACTCTCTTTTTTACTTTCAATGATAGTGACTTATTGCATAAAGTACTTTCCATTTCTGAAATGCAGCTTATGCTTGACTCATTCTGAACTTGATCTTTGTCATGAATCTTCCATCTAATGTTATAACTGCCAATTGGTATTTAAATGTATCAAGCACCAACTTCTGTTTTCATTAATTGAGGTGTGAACATTTCACATAACATTATGTGTTTTTCCACTTATGACGTTAGGTGCCGTAGGGAGGGGTAATTGAAGTTCAAGTGCCTGTGACTAGTTCCTTTCCTCCAATTTCCTCCATGAATCTTGAGTAAATGTTTAGGATCAAGTAAATTCCCTACTGGTTTGCTAGACCAGTCATAAAACTGTTTAATTAAAAACTTCACAGAGAAAACATCACCAGCCTCACCTCACACATCTGCAGTTGGAAAATTTTTCTCTCTTTTTCCATTTCTTCAGCCAGCTGTAAGAAAAAAAAATCCACATGAGAACAGATGAGTTTGTCAATAAAAATATGTTATGGCATAACTGGGGGGAGAGGGGGGAGAAAGAGAGGGAAAGAGGATGGGAGAGAGAGGGAGAGAGGAAGGGAGATAGAGAGGGGGAGATATAGGGATATAGAGGGGGGGGGAGAGAAGAGGAGTGAGAAAGAGAGAGAGGGAAAGAGAGTGATGGAGAGAGGGGGATGAGATGGAGAGGGAGAGAGAGAGCAAGAGAGAAAGAGACAGAAACAGAGAGATGAATGACACAGAGAAAGAGAGAGAGAAAGGGGGGAGAGAGAGAAAGAGAGAGAGAAGGGGGGGGGGAAGAGAGAGACACACAGAGAGAGAGAGAGAGAGAGAGAGTGAGAGAGAGAGAGAGAGAGAGAGAGAGAGAGAGAGAGAGAGAGAGAGAGAGAGAGAGAGAGAGAGAGAGAGAGAGAGAGAGAGAGAAATCCCTCATCTTGTGTGTTTCTAGCAGTGGAAGGTGTATGTGTATAAATGACCCCAAGAGCTACACTGATGGTAGCACAGCCGAGTTTGATCCCAGATGGCTTGGTCTTTTTCCGCAGGCTGGTCTACTGAAAGGTTCACACAAAGCACAAACTCCATAGCTCCAGCAATGACCCCCAGGAGTCTCTGAGAAAAATGCATTCGTGAACCAAATGTTGTAGCCCAGAATCGAACCCACAACCTTCAGTACAGAACCGTGTGCCTACAACCAGTTAACCACTTTGAAAGGAACTCTCTGTCTTCAACCAGCTTCCTACAGCTGTTTACCTTCACCTGAAGATGCAGAGCTGCAGGAAGACCAAAAAACAGGCTGATAAATTCTATCAAGGGTGGGTTAGCTAGCTAGTTTGTTTGTTTGTTGTTAGTTGCGGTTCCAACTTCATGGCATAGGGTCACCTATAATGCTCCATTCCTGTGCCAGTGAGTATCAACCAAAACGCTCCTCACTGTCCCATGTGATAAGTGCAACAGACAGCAGTCCAGACAAGCCAACAGCATGTACAGGGGTGGGGGGAGATATGTTGGGTGTGTGTGTGTGCGTGTGAAAAAAAAAGGGGGGGATGACATTTTGGAAAGGGAGGAATGACATTCTGAACATGTGAAAGGGTGCAAGGCCAAAAAAGATTGAGAACCACTGTTCTAAACTATCCCCTATGGATACATTGAAGCATGAGGAGGCAAAGATCAGATTCCACTAACAGTTGATGTACAGGCACTGAACCACTTTTTCCCACAAACAACAACAAAAACAAACCTCAGCACCAGAGATCTCCGCTCGAACCATGCCTGCTTCTTGGGCTTGCTTCTTCTTCTCCTTTTCTGTTTTTGAACTGACAGGAAAACAAAACAACTGCATTATTACAGAGGCAACATCAGAGATCAGAATGGGTTTACCTGATGGTGAGGGACACTGGTAATAGGGAGGGCTAATCCACATGCAAAATTAAGTCTGGTGCTACTAGAAGTAGTATGTATGGACTACGCTTGAGTTCAAAGTGAGCGGGCGCCCCAAAACAAAATCACAGAGGCAAAGTTTCAGTCAGTCCAAATTAGTTTAAGAGAAATAAATAATAAGCAAGGAAAGATCAATCAGCGAATTAATCAACTTTTTCATCATCATCGTCATCATGTGCCGTGCTGATAAGCATGGGTAATCACAGTTCGGCACTTCACATGATCACCAGCCGTGGATCAGGTCTGTGTTCTTGTCTCGGTTAGGTCATGTGACCATGCTATCAGGGTATTTATCTCTCTTCCTTTCCTTCTTTCTCATTAATGTTGCCAATTGTCACTAAATTTTCTGTTTATTCCTCCTCATAAGTTAGTTAGTTGCATGTTCATTGCGGGACATTGCAGTCAACCACATTGCAGTCAACCCCAGCATTTGTTTGGTTGGTTGTGATTTCTTGCCAAGTTAACGTTCAGTAGTTTGCCATTGCATAACATACCCAAAAAATATCAACTGTCCAAGTCTTAATTCCTCTAATCAATATATGGTTTTCATTTGTTTCTTGTAGGACTTGTTTATTAGTATTTTTTTTGGTCTGTTCATGGTATTATTAGCATTAGATGTTTCTTAGCTTGTCTGCTTATTGTCCATGTTTCACATGTGTACAACAGTATAGGTTCTATATGGCACTTCAACACTCTTTTTTCTCACTGTTCAAAGATAGTTGTATCAATTCACTTAATCATTTGTTTGCATCTTTCAGTTATGGTTGACTGTAAAATAAATCAGTAAAAGATTAAAAGTGACAGAAAGGACTTCATTCTACTGGGTTTTACCCGGTCTGAATTAATCTCTCTCTGCAAAGCCGGCAGCCGTCTGCTGAGAGCAATGCACAAAGCAAGAGCTACTTAGTTCCAGCCATGATCCTGCCACATCTCTGGAGAAACTTCACTCATGGGCTGAACAAGGTAGTCCAGAAATTAACCCACTACTTCCACAGCACGAGGCTACTGGCTTGACAACTTCACCATGGAGAACCCCAAGCCAGTAAATGTATTCTTCTTCTTCTTTCGTTCACTTGAAATATGTCTATAACTGCAATGTTGTCTCTTGTATGAATCTAACAGTCTTTTTTAGTTCACTCAGCGGTCCATAGAGTTTATCTTCCACTGTTGTCTCTCTAGGCCAGAAGGTTCGTCTGGATATGTTCTATGAATCAATCATATAATTAGTTCCACCTTTACAATGACCACTGACTGCAGTAATCAATCAGTGAAAATATGAATGAGTCAACCACAACATAATTGGAAAAGAGGTTGACAGATTGGCAAAGGAAGGTGGACGACTACCTTCTGAAACAGATACTCTATGATGAAGCCAAGAGATTCATAAGAAGCAACTATAGAAAATGAGAATCAGAGCATCCAGGTCCCTGGTACAGAGATGTATATTACCAACACTGAAAAGAACAAGTAAAAATCTCTGAAATATCAGAGCCCTCTGTGGACTTCTTTATGACTGGTTGGATTTCACAGCTATACTTTTCCCCTGGAGGAAGAAATACAACAAAAAAGTGCATGACACAGGCATTAGGGTTCAAACTTATAAAATGTTGAAGATAATTACTAGAACAGGGAACAGTGATGTTACATGATCAACCAACTTCAATACCAGACTAACTAACTTGATGATGATGATGAAGATTCAGAGAACACACAAAACACAACAGTTATGCTAATAGTGCATACACAAACTCCTAATACGCTGTTCATAGAAGTTTTTTTGTTGTTGTTTGCATATCCTTTACAGGACATCGCTGTCAACATCGGCATCTTTCAGCTGTATGTTGATTTCTTGGCAAGATTACACTCAGTATTTTGCCAGAGCTTTCTGAGCGGCCAGCTCACATACCCTGTAAGTTACCGATGTGATTCGAACCACTGCTGATTCTCACCATCATCACGTTACCTACGAGAGTATACAAGATTACGGAGAGAAGTCATAACCTCTAAGCCACGAAGCCGGCGTTCATAGAAGTAGAGGAAAGAAATAGAGATTAGATGACTAACTAACTTGATGATGATGGTGAGGCTTCAGAGAACACACAAAACACAACAGTTATGCTTACAGTGCATACACAAACTTCCTAATACTGAACGCTGCTAAAAAAAAAAGTAGAGAAAAGAAATAAAGATTAGTGTCATATAATCTCTCTATGTCTTTCTTCTACTTCTATGAGAGACAATCAATACTAATGAATTTATTCATGCACTGTCTAAGCGGCCTTAAAAGTTCCGTAACAACTGACAGTCATGCTTACAATTTGGTCTCATAATCCTTCCAGGCTTTATCAAAGGGCTTCTTCAAGTCACCTTTCGCCCCCTTCAGGTCACCTTTTAGGAAAGAATCCAGCGGGAAGAGCACCATGTTGTTCAGCCCATCCATCTGTCCAGTGAGTTCCATGATAAATTATGCAGGCCATAATTACTACAAACTCTAGTAAGAACTTTCAAAACACATCACTATATATACTGGCATTGTTAAAGTATGAATAAAATTAGGGGAACTGCAGTAAAGCTGTGGAAATGTAAACAATATAAAATAAAACTTCGATGGGTGACGTTGTGATATTCTGTTATGATAATTTGGCTGTGTGTCCAACGTGTGCCACATGGTTACACACCCGCTTCACACGCCAGTGATCCGGGGCTTGTTTCCGGATCCTGTCAGGGATATGCACTACTGACGAGCTCAAACGAGAGCGAAACTCGAGTATAGTGCTTCCATATAGACATGGATAGGCCTTAGGTTCATACCAGAATACGATCAGCGTTGCCAGTAGTGGGTTGTGCTCAATATTTAAAATTCAAATCCCGAAATAACCAAATTAACCAATATAAAATAACACAAAGTAATGCAGCTTTACAGAACAGAATTACAAAAAAAATACAGTAGTTCTGTTCTGTTAAGCTGTATTCCGATTCCGATTTGTAGAAAGAAAATAAACTTTCCACCTCATTCAACCAGCCTCAGTGGCATTGTAAAGCTGTATTACTTTGTGCTATTTTATATTGTTTATATACTGGCATACAAGTTGATAATAACATTGTGTTAATGTTGCATGTCCTTTGCAGGACTTTGCAATCAACCCCAGGTTTATTTTCTAAGTAGTTTTCCACTGCTTTCTGAATGAAACCCGGCTCTGTGGCAAAGGGATTACGGATGTAACTTATAATCCCACATACCGCATTCGAAACACAGCTACGGGCGATTCAGAAGCAGACCATCTTGCGTTGGTTTCCATACAATGGTATGAGTGCCGGTCATTCAGAAAGCAATGGCAAACTACTGATGTAAACGTGCCAAGAAATCACAAACAGCCAAAAAATACTGGAGTTGACTGCTATGCCCTGTAAAGAATATGCAACCAACTAACTTCTGAATGAGAAGTCAAAGTCAAAGTGTTGGGGTTGTACCCCCTACCTCGTCATCAGTGCACTAGAAGTTTATGAGCAAGCAGACTTATTCTTTCAACCATGTTGATGTCTACAGGTACACAAGATAATGCAAACATCTCAATATACATTTCATATATTTAGCTCATTAGATCTCATAAGACAACCAGTGTGTAATCTAAGGACCAAACTTCAGCCTAAATGTAATGTATTTAGCTGTTACTGGTAACATAATACAACTAGTGTACAAGCCGAGGTCCAAATCTCAGCCTAAATTTCATGTACTTAGCTCATAATGCTCACATAAGACAACCAATGTAAAAGCCGGGGTCAAAATCTCTCAAGTATTTAACTCATAATGGTAACATAACATGGCCCTGGGAGCCAAAGTAGTGCAGTGGCTAGCAAACACGCTCACAGGTAAGGTGTATGTGTGTTCGAATCCCCTTTGATGCATGGATGTTTTCAGTGATCTGGGTTCCCAGTCTAAAAGAAATACCAGGAAATGTAGCACATACTTTTTGCCCATATTTGAGAAGGCTAGGTGTTTGATACTCTACCCTAGGATCATGGGGGTGCATAACATATTCACATTCCTTATTTTGTAGTCCACACCTCTAAATCAGTGAAAGTTAGCAAGGGCAATGGTCTATTCATGCCAATTTTAATGTATATATCATAGACTTATCTCTTATTTTTTACCCATATTTTAGAAGGCTAGCCCGATGCTCTACCCCAGGATCACAGCGAGCATAACATTCTCACGTTCCTTATTTTATAAACATCCAAAGCTCCACAGTGCTAATTTTAATCTGGTTTTCTTGATTCAGTTACAGACACCATAGCTTCAAACCACTCTGCATTCGAAATTCAATTTATTCAACCAGATTCAATTTACAAATTCTGCAATAAATTTACACAGCTACAAACAATCTATATATCAACAACAATTAATAAAACAAATCAACACCCACCATATTCTTCATCATGGATGACAAATCTTTGGTCACGTGGGAGAACTTTAAGAACGCATCCCCTGGTATAGAGAAATCAGATCAGAACTGGAACACTAAGGCAATTTTGGTTCTCTCTCTTTCTCACCCACTTTCTCTTTCTCTCTCTCTCTCTCTCTCTCTCTCACTTTTTGTTTCTCACTTTCTTTCTCTGTCTCTCTATCTCACTTTCTGTCTATCTCCCTCTCTCACTATTTCCTCCTCCTTCCCCCACCCCCACAACACACAAGTCAAATATCAAACTGCCAACGCTGTTGGTTAAATAACATATTACTACTACAAACCACTACTAATGCTCAAATGACATTACCATTATTAACCATCACTAATGGTCAAATAACACATTATCACTTCAAACCTATACTAACAGTTAAATTAACACTTTACCATCACTAATGCTCAAATGGCATATTGCCACAACTAACAGGTAAAATGACATATTCACCACTATTAACAGTGAATTCTAACAATTTTCACCACCAGCAATCAAATGACACATTTACCACTGCAGGCACCGAAATGACACATTTACTATCACCAGCAATCAAATGACACATTTACCATCACAAACAATGAGATATACCTATCTCATGCTCATTATCCCGGCTTTTAGCAATGACCCCGAGTCTCTCCAAGTTTTCTGCAACCATAGCATCGCTTGTAACGTGATCTGTGAAAGGAATCAGGAAATTAACAGTATAATCCAGGGAATTATAAAACTATTTGTATCAACACAGAAATCAATCATATGTCAGATTCATCAAAGAGACTAAAATTTAGTCTCATCAAGGGAATCAGTAAACTATCAGCCTTATCAAGTAAACCCATAAACTGAGTCTCCGTGGTGAAGTGGTTACTTCACCTGCCTCGCGCTCCGAAGGTCTTGGGTTAAATTCTGGGCTATGTCGTTCAGGTCTCTGGTTTAATTTTCTCGGAGACTCCTAGGGGTCGTCGCTGGAACTACGGAGTTTGTGCTTTGTGTGATGCTTTCGGCAGGCTGCCCTGTAGAAAAAGACTTAGTCATATGGGATAAACTCGGTGCAATGAAGCCTTTTAATCCCTTTTAATCTGTAAACTGTCAGTGTCATCAAAAGAATCAGTAGATTGTCAATTTCAACAAGAGAATTATTCAACTATCAGTCTCATCAAGGGAAACAGTAATGGATAGGTCTCATCAAAAGAAACAGTAAACTGTAAGTTTCATCAAAGGAATCAGTAAACTTTAAGTCTCATCAAAGGAAACAGTAAACTGTAAGTCTCATCAAGGGAAACAGTAAGCTGTAAGTCTCATCTAGGAAAACAGTAAACTGTAAATCTCATCAAAGGAAACAGTAAATGATAAGTCTCATCTAGGGAATCAGTAAACTGTAAGCCTCATCAAGAGAAACTGTAAACTATAAGTCTCATCAACTACACACCCTTCAAAACAAAGATGTCATTATTAGAAAGGTAATCTATCATTGACCTGAACCCACAACTATGGAAGAGGGGCAGAGTTCGTACCCAGCAATTGATAATATGTGGTCAGTTTATATTTTAAAAGAGGTGAGGTAGAATCCCATCTTATCTTGTTCCTCTTGTACATTGCAGTGTCAAGGTGAAGTATAAACAGTGGTAGAGTGCCAGTTTATGAGCTTCAAGTCTCTCTATCTATTTGGGTCAGCCCGATTACACTTGTTAGTTTTTTCTATGAACAGTATGAAAATCCCTTGCCGGCTTCCTAGTCCAGTCGCAGGTTTAGGACAAAAATCTGACCAAGGGAAGTCCGTCCCCTCTGGCTAGTCAGAACCCAGTTGGCCCATGACCACACGGTCATGGTTTCCCGGTCTACACCACAGAGAGGTGAGGTTGACTTGTGCAGTCTGTGGATCATCAGCAGGCTACTAATTTTCGTGAGGTAGAGTAATGGTTACAAATCGGCAACTAATGACAGCCCGTAGTTTCTTGGATGGTTCATCTGTGGTGACCGTGATGTGGATAAGTAACACCCTTTCCCCATAAGAAAACTGCATGCCCTTTGCAGGACATTGCAATCACCCCCAGCCCATATTGGTGTTTATCATTAACTAGGCAATTTCTTTTTATCATTAGTAAAGGGACTGTTCCCTGGTTGAAGATGAGGACTGAGCACGTATGAGAATTTCCCGAATTCTGTGATGTCGGTTTTTCATTTTGACTCAACTCGACTCATACTAGGCGATTTACGTTCAGTAGTTTGCAACTGCTTTCTGAACCAGAAGCCAGCATTTCAGTCCAATTCATAAATGAATTCACCCGTATTGATAGCGCTCGAAGAAGGAGCAGAAACAAAGGAGGACTGTCGGCTTCCTGGGCTAGGTCGCAGGTTTAGGACAAAAATCTGACCAAGCGAAGTCCGTCACCTCTGGCTAGTCAGAGCCCCGTTGGCCCATGACCTCACGGTCATGGTTTCCTGGTCTACACCACGGGCTGTCTTGAATTGCCGATTTGTGACCATTTCTAGAGGACACAATAAATAACATAATTTAAAAATATCGTTACCCCGCCGGGATTCGAACCTGTCCCCTCCAAACTTCCGTGAGCGCCAAACAAGACATATGCATTTATGTATGAACTGTCTTTGTGGCCTCACGTGGTTTCCCCAATTGATATTCTTGTATATTGAAGTCCAACTGACAGACACGTGGAATGAACCCGCTACGTCGCAGTCAGCAAAATCAGTTTAAACACATTAAACCTCTCAATTGATCTCTCCTCCTCATTCCACCCTTCCCTTCCTAACCCGGACTAATGAACCCCCTACGAAATGTTTGCCTCTCTCTCACACTTTATCCCACCAGCGTTGTACCTTAGAAACCACTGTTAACGTTAGGTTCTCACGCCCTACCTTGAATATAAAGAAAAGAAAAGAAAAAAAGAAACTTCAGGTCGTGACCACACCGCTGACCTAGTTGTAAACATAGACACCGATCCCTGGCGGAGTCAGGGACAGGGCGAGCAGATGTGAAGTTGGTGTGGCCAGCTCAGATAGCCGACCGCTGGGGACGGTCGTTAAGGCTCCCCATGCCATCTGTCGCTGGCTAGCCCTCGCTGTACCTGTCTGTCTCGGACACCCCAGGCAAGCCCGCGTGATCGCATTACGGGACAACACATTTGTAACCACAATTGTAGTGTTTTCTTAAGTTCTTCTCCCCAGGTCATTTGTTGAACGCAGTCACGTTGTCCTGGCGAATATTTTCATGCACCTTGCCTCAAACGCCTGCTACGTGGCGAAGGGTTACGGAGGCAATTCGAAATACCGCGTTCGAAACACAGCTGCGGGCGATTTGGCAGCAGACCGCCACGCGTTGGTTTCCCATACAAAGGTATCAGTGTCAGTTGTTCAGAAAGCAATGGTAAACTAGTTAGCTGCATATCCTTTACAGGACGTTGCAATCAACACCAGCATTTTTGTTTGCTGTTGTGATCTTCTAGGCAAGTTTACGTACAGTAGTTTGCCATTGCTTTCTGAACGACCGGCACCCATACTATTTCGTAAAAATCCAAAGCAAGGCGGTCTGTTGTGTTTCGAACGTGGGTATGCAGGATTACGAACTGCTTAACTCCTTCGCCGCGGAGCAGGCTACAGAACGTAAACTTGCCAAGAGATCACGAACAGCACCCCAAAACAAAATGCTGCAACGTCCCGTAAAGGATATGCAACTAACTTTTTTGCCTCAAACAGTTAATAAATGGTCTGGTTCTGTCTCAAACAGTTGTTAACTAGTTTAGTCTTACTTAAGACAGCTGTCTCAGACTCAGACAGCTGTTAAATGGTTAGGCGCTGTCGCATACATTTATTCAATGGGTTGACCCTGTCTCGGACAGCTGTTAGATGACCCCGCCGTCTTAGACAGCTGTTAAATGCTTCAGCCCTGCCTCAGACAACTGTTAAATAGTCCAGCCCTGTCTCAGACAACTGTTAGATCTTTTGGCCCTTTCTCAGACGTTTAGTTTCAGCTGTGAAGTGAGTTACTTTCCCCAGCTAAAAGCAATAAACTGTCAGTCATCATCATCAAGTGCCGTGCCGGCTGGCGTAGGCGTTCATGGCTCTCCATAGATCTCGGTCTTTGGTTTTCTGGATCAACTCTGCTGCTGATATTCCTCCATGCCACCGTCTCAATCCATCCAGCATCACTTCTCGTGGTCTACCTCTGCCTCTCTTCCCCTCGATCTTTCCAGTTGTTACGATGTTCTCCAATGCCTCTCTTCTCATCACATGACCGTGGAAAGCTGTTTGTCTCTGTCTTATTGTTGTATATAATGTTCTAGTTTCATTAGCCTGTTTCAGGCAGTCGTCGTTAGTTACTCTGGCAGTCCAAGGAATTCGCAACATTCGTCTCAGGAACCACATCTCTGTTGCTTCTAATTTCTTCTTAATTTGTTCATTTACATTCCAAGATTCACTGCCATACAGCAAAACTGGTTCTACATAGCATTTCAGCACTCTCTTTCTTACATTCAGTGACAGTGACTTATTGCATAAGATACTCTTCATTTTCTGAAATGCAGCTTTTGCCTGCCCTATTCTGCTCCTAATCTCTGTTGTACATCTTCCATCTGATGTTATAAATGCCCCTAGGTATCTAAAATTATCAACTTGGTTAAGGATTTTCCCTTCTATTTCTATGTCACATTTTGGTGTCACCATTTTCTTTGATATTACCATTGTTACTGTTTTCTTGATATTCAAGTTGAGTCCTTTCCTTGCACTCTCTGTTACTACAACGTCTAATAATTGTTGTAGGTCTGTTGAATTATCCGCCACCAATACTGTGTCATCTGCATAGCGTATATTATTTATATTATAACCTCCAACTAGTATTCCTGGCATCTCTTTGATCTCTCTCATTATTACTTCGCTATACAGGGAGAAAAGATCTGGTGACAAGACACACCCTTGTCGTACTCCTAGCTTTATCTGTTCGTAACTACCCTCTTTATTTCCCATTTTAATTGCTGCTACTTGGTTCCAGTAAATATTATTTATTATTCTTAAATCTTTTCCATCAGTGTTGATATCTTCCAACATTTTAATCAGTTCATCATGTTTTACTTTATCAAATGCCTTAGTATAATCTATGAAGCAAACTGTCAGTAAACCAGTTAAAACAGCGATTACGCGACCTCGCTAGTACTACAGTACTTGTTCCCACTCCCCCCCCCCATCTCCCCCTCCTCCTAATTTCTACATCATCCTTCTCTTCTATTTCCCCTCTTTCCTCCGTTTCTTCTTCCTGCTTTTTACCTCCCACCTCTTTGTTTCTTCTCGTGTGCTCCTCTCCCTCCTTCTTCGTCTTCTGCATTCTATCCACCAATGCCTCACAGGCTCCCCATATATCTCAATCCTACCCCCTACCCCTTTCCAAACCATATGTCACTTGCCTTTCCCGAATTATTCGTCTGCCTCTAAATCTCTTCTCCGTGTGTTTTAGCCTGTCCTCTCCAGGTAATACGCGGCTACAACATTCCAGGTGTCAATTATAGAGAATTTCCTAAGTAAAAGAATATACGCCAGGACTCCAGATTTGTTTCAGTATTCTCCACTTCCAGTAGGGAGTCTCCATGGCGAAGTGGTTAATTTGCCGAAGGTTGTGGGTTCGATTCCGGGCCACGTCTTTCGGTTCACGAGTGCAATTTTCTCCGAGACTACTCGGGGTCGTCGCTGGAGCTACTGAGTTCGTGTTCTGTGCGACACTTTCGACAGGCCACCCTGCGAAAAGAGACCGAACCATATGGGATAAAACCCGGTGCAATGAAGTCGATCTTCTTCCCTATAAAATCATTTTTGTTTTAAAATTCAACATCGAGTCTAGCGTATTCTCTAAAAGACTTCCTTCATCTTGGTTTGGCTGAATATTTTGAAAAGGCTCGTTCATAATTGGAGCTATTTTGCCGTTAAAGATGTTCTACTTGGTCGTCTCCACGACACGTATATTAGGTTACAGTGCTAGCATTCTCTGCTTGCCATAAGAGCCATAGTAACACACGGCTACCAACTATCTTTAAAATAAGTAAATGTTGCCACGCAAATTAAACCACTAGTTGTGGTTAGTTAGTCTTTCCTCTTGAGCCCAAAGCGGCGCATAGGGCAGAAGTCATGGCTCTCCATGTCTGGCGGTTCGCTGCTACCTGCTGTAGATCCTGGATGTCCACTTGGCCGTTGAATGAGCCTTCTCTGATGATGGCTCTAAGCAGGGTCTCTCTTGGTCTTCCCCGTTTTCTTTTCCCTACCGGTGACCATATGAGGGCTTGGTAGGGGAGTCTGTCTTGTCCATTCTGAGTACATGGCCGATGTAGTTCCAACGGCGTTTTCTTATAAAATTGGATACAATATCTTGCTTAGTCTCTTGTCTTATTTGCGTATTGGTTCTGAAGTCTGTCCACTGGAGGTTTAGAATCAAACCACTAGCGATTGATATATTCAGATGTCTGTACGAAAACCTTAATCTATATGATTATATGAATATAGGTGGCCAGTGTGGTCCACTGTTTTCTATTCCCAGTAAAAGTAATCGCGCGGCAACTACTATCTTAAGGTTATGTGTTAGATGCTTCCCGCCAAACAACACATATACAAATTCACAAGTACTGATTGGTGATCACAGAAGCAGAGGAATAGAAGTAGAGATTAGAGGGCACACTAGACATAATAAACATTGAAAACTATAGTTATCGTAACGGATATTGAACCCGTCACCTCCAAGCGATCACGGCGCCTCGCTGCATGAACAACGTGTATTTCGACGCATTACAAACTCGACACGCCTAAAAAAAAGTTGTCATCATTAGCCAAGAAAGCCAGTACTTTGTTTCTGCAACGTGGCTCTGCCGTCATTTGGTGGTGACGGGTTTGAATCTCGGTATCGTAGCTATAGCATAGCTTTCAGTGTTTGTTGTCTAGTGTGTCATTTCATCTCTACTTCTTTCTTCTACGAGCGCCAATCCATACTTGTGAATTTTAAAACAACGTTTTCCCATAGTGAAATTGAATAACGAAGACACAAACAATAAATTGCACGATTTATTGCCTGACATATTTCGCTGCATCTCGTCAGGTACATGCAAACACACAAAATAGTCACTTGTTAAAGGTCTCATAAGCCATCATGATTAATCTGCATAGACCAGTTTTGTGCAAACAGAAAAACATGATAGTCAGTTTAAAATTACCGTGGTAGACAATTGAAATTACTGTGCGTACATACGTATATTTCAGCTTGATGAATTTACCTAATTACTTTACTTTACGTTGTGTGTTTTCTGCAGTATGTACTTGTGAATTTGTTCACGTGCTGTCTTAGCGGGTTCCGTAACAACTACTATTTTAAGCCAGACAAGATGCAATGCAGTAGGCCAAAGAAGAATAGTCAAACATACAAAACTGGTATCATCAACTGCTACACGCTGTCGGAGACATATGCTGAGCAGGGGATACTAGCAATTGTGGATTGAATAGTCAGATGTGTAGTGGGATAATCACATTTTTTGGGGTCACGTTATGAGGAGAAATAAATTGGAGAACTTGATGACAACTGGCAAGATTGAGGGAGAGAGAACAAGGGGAAGGCAGAGAAGTAAATACCTGGATGGCTTATCTGCGTGGCATGGTCGAGACAAGAACACTGCGCTGATCTACGATTCTGGTGATCGAGTGAGAAGGCGAAACATGCCCGCCCACGCTTATCGGCATGGCACATAATCATGACTAGATAATCTGATGACTAGCTAACTAGTGTCAGATTCTTCACCTACGTTTTGCCACGGCGCTGTTCTTTCCACTGATTTGGAAAGAACGTTTATGGGAGGCGTGGTTTCAGGAAGAGGAGGCAGGGATTGACTAGCACGATGATTAACATGTTGGGATTATGCAAAACGTGATGGAATGGAGCAGGAAAAATGCTTTCAAGCACATGTGAAACAGTGCTGTTAATCCCGCCAAAATGCTTCTCACGGTGTGCGAGTGGTCTAATGCGATCTAAAGAGACAGAAAAAGTACTACTAGAATAGGAAGCAGTGAGTTCTGCATTATTAACAACAAGACTTAGAACAACAACAAAAGACGGTAAAAATAAATGTGATCCCGTGGAACGCACCAACACACGATAAGGATGAATCGGTTTAGGAAGAGATTTACATTAAACTTCAAAGTATAATCAGTACTGACACAAATAACCCAGGAAGGTTAGCCCGGTCAATAGATGCCTGAAGAAGCTGAAAAGTGCAAATATCGCAGCTCGGCTGTACACAGGCACAAGGCAATTACCTCCAAAACAACAGCCCGGACAACCACAGCAGAAGAAGAAATAAATAACGAAATGAAAATTGTGCGGGGTGCTCTGAATATCTGAACATCGATCTTCTGAAAGTGGCGAATGAAAGTAGAACTGTATATACAACTACAAGAACGCCGTTACATAGAACCCGTTTTAACATATGGCTGTGAAACCTGGACAATTAGTAAACAGGCGACAAAATCACTGGAAGCCTTGGAGATGTGGTTTTATAGAAGAATGCTGAACATTAATTGGACAGCCAAAATAAGTAATCGGGAAGTTTTAAGGAAGCTGAGTCGCAAAGACAACTTATCACAGACATCAGAAAGAGGACAGTCATCGTTTTTTTTTTTTTTGGCCACGTTATGAGCAGACAAAAACTGGAACATTTTGTGACAACTGGAAAGATTTACGGAAAGAGAGATAGAGGAAGACAGCGAGTTAGGATTCTTGACAGTCTTGTATCATGGCACGGAAGGGAGTCAATTCACGAATTGATCCATGACGCCAGATATCGTAATATGTGGAGAGGCATGATTGCTCACGCCAGCCGACACTGGATAATGATGATAAGAACGCGACAAACAATGTTCTTTGGTTATCTGATCAAAAGACAGACATCGGAGAACACTGATGGCTGCAAAGATCAGTGGGCGAAGAGATAGAGGCAGGCAGAGAGAAATGATGCTGGATGGTCTCAGACGGTGGCATGAAGGAATCTCAGCACTAGAATTGATCCAGATCACCAAGGACCGAGATCTATTGAGATACATGACAATCTACGACGTTTGGCAAGGCACACGATGATGATGACCTGAATATCAATACAGGATCGGATAACACAGGCAATGAAGAGATAGTGGGGAAAAGTGGGCTTGGGAGTCATGAATGAAAATTTGAAAATTATTCACAAATTTTTGCACAGGGAGTTTTTCCATATGGAATAATACATAAAGCAAGATGGGTATCATCCGATCACACTTCAGAAGATCAAATTAGTCATATTTGCATTTACAATAAATCTAGATCCTCTCTATATGAAATACATGCTATCAGAGGGGCAGATGTAGATTGGGATCACCGTCATCTGATAAATAAAATTAAGTTGAAATTCAAGAGATTGATAAGAAACATTAAGTTGAAACCCAATAGATACATAACTTCTTACAAACATGGAAGACATTACTATATAAGAATGTTTCAGGGATAAAGAAACTAGGGCACAACTTAAGGTCAGTCTCTAATAAGTACCATGTCCTGCAGCAGTTGGTAAACGAGGTGTGTATGGCAGACTGTTGGCAGTAGGACAAAAGCATTTTGAATTAATCATGTATAGATGGACAACAGAAAAGTATTTGGAATTAATCATGTATAGAACTGGATAACAGGAAAGGAACAGACCGGAACAAATCATCATTCTGCGCCTCAGAACAGGACATAATAGATTACGCAACCACATGAATATAAAATTCAAGTTTGGGAGAACAGCCATATGCACATGTGGTTTGGCGTCGCAGACAGCAAAGCACATACTCCAAGACTGCCCAAAATACAATATATCTAGGCAAACCTTCTGGAACGAAAGAAGAAAAGGGGGGGGGGGGGGGGGGGGAGTAAGCATGGATAAAGCCTAAAGCATTAAAATAGAAGAAAGAAAAAAAAATGGGAAAAGAAGCAGATGTAAACAATAGCAAAGTCCAGAACTACAGTTGTTCGTGTTACTGATCCATACAGCAGTACTCATTTGACCTTACAGTAAAATACCTTAAGTTGGGTCATCATCCGGGCCAACTGGCTTAGGCGTTCATGCATTCTCAATGTTCTGGATCAGTTCCTGTAATGAAATTCCTCCATGCCACCCCCACCCAGCAGCATTTCTCTCTACCTGTCCGTGCCCATTCTACCGACGATCTGTCTAAGTCTGGTGCTGGGTTTCATGTCTGTTGCTGGCCACACATTTCTTACACCTTCCACAGTGTCTCCGGTGGAACTATCTTCACCCAAAGGCGGTAACAGCTTGAGAACCACTGAACGGAATCAAAAATTAGTACAGTATATAGAATGTGTGACAAGGTTGGTAGGTCTAATCATTTGTTCATCTCCAGTATTTTCACACAAGCTGCACTTACAACGAAGCGGTGGGCATAGTCATAATTCAAGACGTTAGTTTCTCTATCTTTTTCTTGGCAGGAACGGTACGTGTATTTATTTCATTGACGTTTATTGTCGTTGGTATAATTCCGTTCTGTTTTACGTTTTGAATTATAGGAAACAATTTGTTGTCTGGATGGGCACTTAAAGCACTTCATTGCACGGGGTTTTATCACATATAGTACGGTCGTTTTCCGAAGGGTGACCTCCCGAAAGCGTCGCACAATAACAAAACACGAACTCCATAGTTTCAGCGACGATCCCCCGGGAGACTCCGAGAAACTTGCACTCGTGAACCGAATGACGGACTCCTTCGTAGCGCGAGATAGGCGGGTAAACCACTTCACCAAGAAGACCGCGATATAAGTATGCGATATGCCTAAGAAAGAAAAACGGCCAACAAATACTTACTGCAACCAAACAAACAAAAAACAAACCAAAACACGACCAAATTAATTTTGTTGTACTATAAAGATAAATCAACTTCCCATCGACCGTACTTCACATCAAAAGTCGCCTCGCACCACCCCAGGGATGCACAAAAATGAAATGACTAAGGCAAATAAAAAAGATACCCGAATAGGAGTAATTGGGCGCGTTTGGGGAGCAGGAGAAATTGTCAAAGGTAACAAAAAGTACAAGTAACTTCAGTCGAAAAAAGCAAAGGCTAAAGTTCTTTCCGGTTTTGGAAGCTATATTGACGAGTCCATCGATACGGTTGTCACGGAAACGTCTAGACAGCTTTATTACCCATGATACCGTCTAAGCGGCTATTGAAGTCCTTTCAAGTTACACTTCAGGGGAGGGGTGGGTGATGTATCGAATCAGGCTAACCATGTCTGGTCCATTAAATTATGGTTGGGACCGTTCGTAATGGAGTTCATAATGGCAGCCGTTAATAGAAACAGTGTTAGGAGATACGTAGATCTTACTTCTAGTAAGTGCGCCAGTCTTTGATTTTTATGATAGTCTCTCTCTTTCTCTCTCTCTCTCTCTCTCTCTCTCTCTCTCTCTCTCTCTCTCTCTCTCTCTCTCTCTCTCTCTCTCTCTCTCTCTCTCTCTCTCGTTGGTAATAGAAGCCGTTAGTAAAACACAATAACAAGGGTCAAACAAATCTGACTCCTAAAAAAGTAGGCCAGTCATTGATGGCATAGTACTCTCGCTCTCACTCTTTCTCTCTCTCGTTGGCAACAAAAGTCGCTAGTAAGACAGACTGACAAAAGCCAAACCATCTTACTCCTGAAAGTAGGCCAGTCGTTGATGTAGCACTCTCTTTATCTCTTCTATCTTGCCCTCTCTCCCTCTCTATTAGTCTCTCTTTCCAACCATCTATCCATCCTTCCGTCTGTCCGTCCCTCCCTCTCTCTCTATCTATCTATCTATCTATCTATCTATCTATCTATCTATCTATCTATCTATCTATCTATCTATCTATCTATCTATCTATCTATCTATCTATCTATCTGTCTGTCCCTCTCTAAGAAATACTGACATGAGGCAAAATAATAAACTTACTCCTGACAGAATGGGTCATGTTACAGTACTGGGTTCCCCCCCCCCCCCCCCCCCCCTAAAAAAAATGTCTCTAGCAGTACGAGACATTGCCGGCGGACAACTAAAACTGACTCCCGAGGGGTAGACCAGTCTTTGGTGTCACTGTTTCTATTTTGTGGCAAAGGTCGCGTGAACCTCTCCTGATTGGCTCATATTGGCCTACTTCGCTATCAATCTGTATGGCAGCATGTGGTTTCCAAGTACGTTCTTCACAAGTTTCGAACAAAATTAGGAGGGTACTGATCAGAGAGTTGCTTTTTGCAGATGCTGCTGCAATTACGACCCACTCTGAGAAAGAATTACGACTACTATCTGCATTCTCCAATGCTTGTTCTGAATTCGGTTTAACAATTAGCAAAAAGAAGACACAGATTATGTCACAAGGTGCACATGGGGTACTATCAATCTTTATTGACGACGCCGAACTAGAGATAGTAGACCATTTTACAAATCCAGGATCAGAGGTAAATAGCAAATTATCCCTAGATCAGGAAATCAACATCCGGATTGGTAAGGCAGCAACAACAATGAACAGGTTAAGAAAAAGAGTCTGGGAGAACAGGAAGCTTACTGCCAAAACACAAGTCCTTGTCTATCAAGCCTGTGTCCTAAGTACTCTTCTTTATGGCAGTGAAGCCTGGATAACTTACACACACCAAGAGAAACGTTTAAACAGCTTTCATATGCGGTGTCTGCGAAGAATTCTTGGTATTATGTGGCAAGACAAATTCACAAATACTGAAGTATTGGAAAGATCAGGATGTGTGACAGTATATCTCATGCTCAGTCTTCGTAGACTTACATGGATAGGACATGTTATGAGGATGGATGATGGTAGAATGCCAAAGGACATCTATTTTGGTGAATTACAGGTGGGTAGGAGATCTCAGGGTCGGCCTCTACTACGATACAAAGATGTGTATAAGCGGGACATGATTGATACATGCATTGATAATGCACACTGGGAGCAAGTCGCCGCTGAATGTGTTGCATGGAGGGCAAATATCAGAAATGGAATAAAGACAAAGGAAAAAATTATTGCCAATAAGTCACACACCGAGCATGTGAGACGTAAGATGGTGCATGATGGTAAAATTGACCATGTATTCACATGCATCCACTGTGGATGAACATTTACAGCGCGAATTGGCCTTTTCAGTCACATTCGCCACCGCCATGGGCTGTAGTTATTAAGCCTTTCTGAAGCACAGTGTAACAAACTATCGTCTGTCAAGACGGCAAGGTGCCAATGTCTTCACAAGTCTGCGGCGTTTCTCGTCGGTGTCTAGATTATAAGCCTCATTATCGTGTCGAGATGTCATACTCTATCGAAAGACTTTGCAGGTAAGGGCGTTGCCAGGTATACAAGTCAGTCTTGCTTTCTTAACTGTCATTTACTGCCAATATAATACCTTGCGGTGTATGGCGGGGGTGGGGGGGGGTGGATCTTTGAGCCTGAGGAATTAAGGCCGCCTGGCTAGTGCAGTCGCCATGAACTGTGCAGGTTAGGATTTTCGTTTTGCCCCCGACAGACAAAAATCCCACACCTTAACGGGGATTCGAACCCGGATCTCCCGAAGGAGAATCCGACGTTCTAGAACAAATTGTTCCGGTCCTGTTCAACCGTCGAATTTTCGATAGGTTATAATTGGGACCTTTCTCTGCTTCTGAAGATAGGGCTGCGTATTGTCGCTTCCCGTAAGATATACAAGTCAATGGGTGCGAGCAAATAACTGCGTGCATTCGAAAACTGCAGAACGGCCAGGTTGACAAATTCCAATTTTCAAAAACAAAAATTCCAAATTCGGCCTCGTTCAACCTGCTTCATCAGCTGTGGTTATTGTTGAGGTCCGTGGTTTTTGTGGGTTCCTTCACCCTAATTCTTGTCTTGTGAGTCCTATCTCGGACTGGTTATGTATCGTTTGTGTCTGTGACGTCAGCTGGGGGATCGGTCGGCGGCTATCCTTTGTGCTCGTCTGTTCTTGTGGTTTTCTTTGTTGGTGTAGGCTCCTGGCTCGTCTGGCTTGACTGGCTGCAGTCCTTATAAGGACTTTTCGTTATCCCACTCCATGTTCGTAGGCTGGGGGATCGGTCGGCTGCTGTCCTTTGTGCATGTTTCATCTTGTTGTTTTCTTTGTTGGCGCAGGCTCCTGACTTGACTGGTTGCAGTCCTTAAAAGGACTTTTTAGTTGGTATTTTTGTCTTCTCAATTGTGAAGTTAACTGTAGAAGCTTTTCGATGTGATATGCCTCCTTGCGCTTTCTTTCAGTTCGCTTCCCACGTTTCAGTTCGTGCTGTCTTTTGATTGCTTCCTCCGAGGACAGCCATGGGATGATGTCTCCATCTTCTATGTAGTATTGCCATGTGTATTCATCTGCGAGTTTTACATCTGGCATTGTGGCGGTAAGGCGGGGCATTGGTTTCCCGTTGAGTTTCTTGTACTTCTTTTCTTTTTCTTCCATGCGCTTTCTGTATTCCTCGCACTTGAGTTCGTAATGCCTCGTTACCTCAGGGAACATTATTTCTATTTCAGGCCTCGGGACGTCCTCTATGCAAACATCAGGGTGCTCATCTCGGTTTTCTTCGGATGTCTGGTGGGATATTGGCTTCCCTTTTAATGATTCGGGTGTCGTGGTTGGGCTGCTGGCTTTCGCTTGTGATTTTGGCTTGGTCTCTTGGTTTTCATCCTGCAATTTCTCTGTAATTTCTTGTTCGGCTTCTGTTGTTTTGTTTTGGAGTATTTCCATTTCAGCTTTCTGTAGTTCTCGCTCTGATTTAATGGTTTGTAGGATCTCTTCATTCCCCTTCTTAATCAGTGCCATATGTTCTACTTCTTGCTTGATGTTTTGCTGAATCTCATTCATTTCTGCCAGTAGTTTTTCATTGTCGTTATTCGGAGTTGGCGTCAGCAGTGCCTTGACTTGTCTGTTCAACTGGTCTATCTGTTTTTGAAGTTGACCTCTTTCAGCTTGTGCTATACCCGTGGCTGTCTCGCCCCTTGGCACTGCTTCCTTGACTGATGTATTCGAGGTAGTTGCGATCTTTAAGGCATCTCTGTGTCGCTGTAGGTACGGACAGCCCAAGTCCACGGAATGTATGTAACACCTGTCCGTTTCTCTCTCTCTCTCTCTCTCTCTCTCTCTCTCTCTCTCTCTCTCTCTCTCTCTCTCTCTCTCTCTCACACACACACACACACACACATTTTATCTTGATCTATCTCATGCTTTTTGGAGACAGCAGCACATTGAATGCCCTGAGCTTGGGCAATAAAACTTTAAATTATCATTCCCATTAAAATATGGCTTCTTAGTAATGTCTGGGTCACTTAGCTACCGAGGTGAAGGTTTGCATTGTTGGTGTTGTTGGCCTGATGTCAAATTATAGGATGACGCTCTAGTGTCCTGTAAATAAATATCCACGACCCCTTTTGTTTGGGGGACAAGAATCAGGAACTTATAACTAGCAATTAGAGTCCATGGCCTGTCCCCAGGGAGGTAATTGGTTCAAAGCTGTGATAGTGACTGGGTTTCAGATACAATGGGAAGGACTTAAAATCTGACCACTACAAGCCACTTTAGCTCAGGGTATTTAAAGGGCTTATTTAATTTGTTTATACATGGTGGTACATATTCTTTTCTTTTCAAAACTATCATTACCATATAACATCATTTTAATACTTGAGATATCGCCTTGGTTTAAAGGCTGCTAAAGTGCGTTCACACACACACACACACACACACACACACACACACACACACACACACACACACACACACACACACACACACACACACACACACACACACACTCGTACACATGCGCATGCAAATACATGCACCACGCACACAAACACACACCTGCATCCACACCCAGACGCATACATATGTTACTGCCAACGACACAGACACACAACCACAATATATTTCATGTTGCACATTCAAATATAGTAATCATGGGAAAATTAATAATAATGGTAGCAGTAGTAATAAACGTATTAATAATAATAATAATAATAATAATAATAATAATAATAATTATAATAATTGTAAGATTATTAATAACGTTAATAAACACATTTACAGTTGTGGTGTCCTTTGTTTAAAACAAGTTATTTGCTTCTTCCGTAATATGTGCTGTCTTCAGGCAAAACTCTTACGGGATTTGTGCTTGTGGGGCTAAGGTTAGAATGTTTGAGACTTTTTGTTGATAAAGTTGTTGGACAATTTCTTTGTTGATTGTTCTGTAATTGTATAATGCTTTGTTTCTTAATGTCAATATATAAGATTTCTGTACTCTGCCAATAGAACAAGTAGCTTTGTGTGGACGTCTTGTGTGGAGTAAGGAATGGAATTTATCATGATTGCTTTGTAAACATCTGTTCTTTGTTTCGTTTGAGTGTTTAGGATGTTTTGTAGGAGATTTCTTGTTGGCATGATTGTGTTGCATTCGTAATAGATGTGCTCTTCTAATTCTTGAACGTTCTGTCTACAAAGCTAACACTGTAGTATTTGTTTAGTTATTTTTGCTGTTCTCTCTGTTGTTGGGGTCATGCTGTAAACAAGCCTATATGTAATCTCCTGTGCTTTTGGGGTAATCTGCTAGTTGTGAATATTAGAGAAAGTTTCGGTATAATCTTTCATGAAATATCTATGTCCTCTTTTAATTCTGAGGTGTACTGGATATGCTTGAAGTTTAACTAAATGCTTGTTGATTGTATGTGATTTCATGTGTAGTAATTTTTTGTGTCCTTTAATGGCTGAAATACATGTTTTGTAAAATGTTGGGAGAGTGCCAAAGTAATGTCCTAATAGGTTTTAAATAAGATAGCTTAATTCCAATGTAATAGTGTGCTAAAAGGTGTTTTTCTGGGTGTTGTAGGATTTCGCTTACGTGTTTGATCCTAAGTGCTTGTATTTTGGTTGTTATGTCTTGGAGGGCGATACCTCCATCTTTTTTGTCTTGCATGAGTGTAGGATGTTTGATACTGTAGATCGTGCTGCCAAACACAAAGCATCTAATCTCTTTGTTTATGTTTGTGACAGTCTGACGTGGGGGATCTAGGACTTTGCACAGATATAGTATTTTTGGAATTATATATGTATAAATAATGGTACTTCTACCAAATATGGTAGTTGTTTTGTATTTGTACCTCTGTAACATATCTGTTATTTTCTTCTCTAGATTTTGCCATGTGTCTTTGTGTGTCTGATTTGGTTGACATGGGAAGGCTATTCCGTACACTTTTATAAGATTGCTTGATGTTAAATCAAATGGAAAATCCGCCTTATTTTTCCATTTGCCTAAGCCCATTATAGTAGATTTTTGGACGTTTAATTTTGCCCCACTCCCTTTGCCAAAATACGAGAACGTTTCCAAAATGATCCCTACAGATTTTTAAGTTGTCAGAAAGAAAATGGTATCGTCCGCATGAGCACGCAGCTTTTGTTCACCCTTCCCTGGTATGAACGTACCCCTGACATTGTCGTCCTGTCGTATCTTTTCTAGAAGTGGCTCTAGAGCGACAATGTACAGTAAAGGGGACAATGGACATCCCTGTCTCACTGACCTAGTCAACCTGAAAGAATTGGTTAGGGTATGGTTTAATAGAATCCAACTTTCCGGTTTCAAATATAAAATTTTGACCCATGTCAGAAAATAATTTCCCACATTGCATTGTGAATGAGTTTTGTGGAGGTATGAGTGAGATATTCTGTCGAATGCTTTTTCTTGATCTAAAGAGAGAATTGAGGACTCACAGTTTTTCAGATGTGTGTAGTTGATGATGTCCCTGAAAAAGTGTGTGTGTTGCTTGATATTCCGGTGTTGCACACTACATTGCTGGTCTTCATGAATGAGAGATGACATTACTGGTTTAAATTTATTCGTCAAAGCCTTTGTTAAAATCTTGTAGTCTACATTTAAAAGCGAGATTGGTCTGTAACTCTTTAAAAGTGTCTTGTCGGTGTTCTCCTTTGGAATAAGAGTGATGTAAGACGTGTTGAAACTGGATGGGAGTTCATGTTTGTTGAAAGATTTAGAGAATACTGCTAGTAAAATGGGACCTAGAAGAGGAAAGAAAAACTGATAGAATTCAGCGGTAATACCGTCAGGGCCAGGCGATTTGCCCTTCTGCATTCCACGAACCGCTTGTGTTATATCTGTTAGTGTTAATTCAGTATCTAGTGTTAGTTTCTGTTCCTCTGTGAGTTGTTTTGTGAATTTCATAAAGTTTTCTTGCACGTGAAACACAAATAATTTTTTTTTTTTGGGGGGGGGGGGGGGGGGGGGGGGGGTTAGGAACGGCGTCAGACATGATGAAATATTAGCGCAGATAGTAATCCGTAACTGTGAGGTCTCTTTTTTTTTCAATGTTTACTTCATACAAAGCAATGTATATTTACAAGGTGTGTTTCTTCGTTTGTGTATATTACAGAGCGTTGCCGTTTTTAGTGTTATGTGTCACATGCGTTAATAAAACAAATACATGCATATACAGTTATGACAATATAACATTTATGGCAAAGTGCATGTAAACACGCATTCCTCGTTTCATTTCCATCTCCACAAGTGGAATGCATGTTACACCTGTCCCTCTCTCTCTCTCTCTCTCTCTCTCTCTCTCTCTCTCTCTCTCTCTCTCTCTCTCTCTCTCTCTCTCTCTCTCTCTCTCTCTCACACACACATTCAGTCTTGATCTATCCCTTGCTTTCTGTAGATAATAGTAAATGAATTTCCGTGATCTTTACATTTTCATTCTATTTAAATTGTGGCTTCCCAATTTATTTTTTTTTTTTTTTGTGTGGTGGGGGGTAAGAGGAATTTCCATATGCATATATATATATATATATATATAATATATATATATATATATATATATATATATATATATATATATATATATATATATATACCTGTATATCAACACAAAGCCATAATTATATTTACATAAATACCTACACGAATTCACTCATACATGGCTACCCATATATAAATACTATACATGTTAGCTTTTTGTATTCTACAACAATGTTTATATTCGTGCTGGGGAATCGTGTTGAATTTAGGCAAAGGGCAAACCGTGTTCAGTTGTGTCTTGTCTGTCTTTGCTTTGTGTATAAGTGGTATATAAGATATGTTGCAACTATCGATGAGTTCTTGTTTGTCAAAGGCTTCTTGATAGACTTTAAGAAGAAGGTTACCAATGATAGGAAGGAATTGTTGATATAATTCTACTGTTAATCCGTCTGGTCCTGGTGTCTTGTCTTTGTTCATTTTATTAAGTGCATGTGTTATGTTTTCTAATGTCAATTGTGTGTCCAATATCTTGGTCTGTGTCTGATATCTTTTTCGTATATTGTAAGAAGCTATCTTGTATTTCTGTGTTTACTGTCTCTGCTTTAAATAAGTGTGTATAGTATTGCTGGAATGCTTCTGTTATAAATGTGGTTTCTGGTTGTGTGATTCCTTGCATGTCTATTATTGTGTTTATCTGTTTGCTACGCTGTATGTTTTGTTCTAATGCCATGTATTGTTTGCTGGGTGTCTCTTGTGTGATGGTGTTGAGTTTTGTTCTAATTAGTGCACCCAAGTATCTGTGCTGCTGGTGTTGTTCCAGTTGCGTTTCTAATGCATACAAGTATGGTGAGTTTCTGTCGGTTTGCTTTGTTAAATGTATTGCTGTTTGTATTATCTGTTCTTGTTTAGTCTATGCTTGTGTATGATGGATGCTAGTTGTTGTGTCCTGCTCCGTATTGTGTTTTTCAGTAAGTCCCAGTATTGTCTAATGTTGTCAGTTGGAATACTATCAGTGTATGTATGTATCAGGTCTGTCATATATTGTATATATTCTGTGATTTGGAGTAATGTGTTGTTAAATTTCCAGTGTGGTGATCGTTTGAAAGGCTGTGTGGGTGTGTTATTTATAGTGATGTGTGCTAGTATTGCTTTGTGGTCTGTATACTGGAGTTTCTTGTAGGTGTTTAGTTTGTGTTATGTGGTGTGTTGATGGTACATATATTCTATCTAACCTAGATGATCTGATATGTGCATGGTTTCTGTGCGTTATATCGTGACTGTTGGGGTGTTTGTGCCTGAATGCGTCTACTAGGTTATGTGTGTCAATTATGTATTGCAATGTATCAAGTTGGTTCATGTCGTCTCGGCCAGCTCTTCTTAACTGTGTTTTCATTTCCCCGCCTATTATGTCAGCCGAAGCTAAACAACAATTAAAATCACCTGCTAAAACAACATGCCCCCCTCTGAATGTCTGTGCTAATAGGTTTTCTAAGTGTTCGAAGAATTGTGGTTGGTAGCTGTAATTTGCTGGGGCATGTATGTTGACTAAAGCGTATGTGTGTGTGTGTGTGTGTGTGTGTGTGTGTGTGTGTGTGTGTTGTTTCTAACGTGTATGATGGTAATGTCTCTTTGGTCGTCCTTGTGTGTGCCAGTAATTTCCCATTTGTCTGAAGTCTGCAGTATAGCAGTTCCAGAACCTGTACGATGTGTCGACAGGCTGAAGCATGAGTGTCTGAGCCCTAATTGTGTAGTGATTTGCTTTGCGTGTGTGTATTCGCATATGTTTGTTTCTTGTAGGAGAATGAAATCGGGTTTGTATTTGTGTATGAGTGTGACAATGTGTTTTTGTTTTGTGCGTAAACCTGAAATGTTCAGACTAATAATAACAATATCATTAGTCATCATAAATTAATCAAAACAAGCAAATGATATTGTTGACTAACAGTAATAAGAAATCAGATACGAACGAGGTTGTCTAGTTGAGATAGTTATTTTTTCTTGTTGTCTTGGTGCAGACGTGATCTGATTGTAGATGTTAAAACAGTAGACCATCCTCTTCGGTGTCAGTGTCAGTGTCAGTAGTGTTCTTAGATGTCAATTCTGATTTAGTTATATCATCAAAGGTGTCGCTGATGGTTTCGTCAGTATTTTCAGTTTGTCTTTCCTTCTTTTTTTGGCCGTTGATTTGGTTGGTGAGTTTTCTTCTTCTTCTTCCTTAGTACTGCTTGTTTGAGTTTGGACTTAATCCTTGTAGTGTCTTTTCTGGTTTTGGAGTGGTAAACAGTTGTAAAGGGTTCTTCTGTTTGCGTTTCCAGAATGTAGTTTTCTTGTTGTGTGGGCTGGTGTTCAAATTGTTTTCCACGTTGTTCGTTTGGTTGATGTTGTGCTGGTCCTTGCCTTCTCAGAGGTGGACAATTTATTACATCTTCTTGTGCCACGTTAAATAGGCTTGTTTGTATGTTTGGCTGGACATTTGTTGGACCAGTGGTCGTCCATACCACACACATGACAAGCAGTTCTCTGCTGGGCAATGTTAATCAGAATTTTGTGAGTGTTTTTGGTAACCCTTGTTATGTTTAGATTTATGTAATGGGGGATGTCCTGGTCGGGGTTGCATAAGGCTCCCCATTTACCTCCAGAGTTTTTTAGTGGAAATACCTCCACATTCAGGTCCCCAGTGGCATGTACGGCGATTGCCTTCACACCCTCTATCTTCATTGCCGCTGGGATCCAATGCAAAGTAAGTTTTTGCCTTTCTTTGTCTACATGCTCCAGACAAATATTGATGTCCGAATTCGGTACTTGTAACTGTACCCGGTGTAGCCTATCGTACAGTTTAACATGAATGTCTTCTGTTAAAGTCACGAACCACTGTGTCGGTGACTCATACCTGTGTAGACTGGCTATTGCGCCTAGCGGCACGCCGGCCAATCCAGCGAGTGCGCTAGCTATGAACGCTGGCGTCGACTTGGCGGCGGCTCTAGGGCCGGAGAGAGACACAACAATTGTACCTGAGCGGTGGAGCAGGTTTCCGTTGAGCACATCTGACGTCTGTGTTAGAGATGAACTTGTCATTTTCTATCAATATCCTTTAGAATAACACACTTGAATAACAAACTTTCTTTCCAATACGTAACTCCGTGTATAATGAATTTCACACAGTATAGGTTTTCGGCACAAAGAAAACCACAATGTTTATTATAAAATTGAAATTAGCAAAAAATTTGTACATTAAGCACATTGTGTTCCTGTTGGGGGAATGGTCTCACTTACTTTAAGTAGATAAATAACATGGCACAGAAATAGTTGAGAACTGTGAGTTGTGACACAAATAAGTTTAGTTTTTTTTTCAGTTGATTAGATTTATTCAACAAGGAAGATAACTATGCTTGTTAGTATTTTCAAATAGAAGGCCTAAAAGTGCCTGAAGCTTCATAAATCTCATCTCTGCTGTCGTCCTGGTCCATGAACTATCCTTACTGCTATTTTCCCATCTGCCTGGCTAACTTGATTCATGATGCTCAGAATTATCAGCATCATCTAGCTCAGCTTCACTGCTATTGCCACGTGACAATACTTCTTAGAAACTCCATTTCATTTAGGCCTCTCCATGTTGTGATGAAATGATTGTGTTAAATGTCGGTCATTATTTATAATGAATCAAAAGCTGTCCAATCAGATGTTGGAACTCCTCACATTCTGAAAAATACATTAGACAAAGATTCCAACCCACAACAGAAGAAACAAGACTCCAAATCACATGAAGACAGATGCCACTAGAGACACGACCAGCTCTTTGATGATGTCTCTGGCAAACTTTGTGCTTGTCACTTCATATACAAAAAAAAAAACCAGGCCATGAAAAAGATGCCGATCCCCAACAAGACCACAGTCAGATGTGAGAACACATCGGGGTTGATGGGTGACACATAGCGGTTCATTGACTCAACATTCAGCATTTTGACAGGTCCAAGATTCGCTCCCGACAGAATGTTTTTTTTTTTTTTAGTTTGTTAATTTTTTCTTTTGCTATTCTCGGAACAGAATAACGAGACACAAATAATTTTTTTTTTTTTTTTAGATAAATTAGCTTTATGTGTGAATATATTCGACAAGAGAGGCAGAATAAGACAAGAAAGACAAATGTAAAAAAACTTGAACAGCTGGGCAACAAACAATAACATCAGCAAGATCATCTTCATAAAAATATCAATGACAGAATGGACTGCAGAGTGATGGTCGTTGATGTTTGTCTATTAGCCTGACACCTGAAGAAGATGAAGAAAAGACAAAGATGAAATAAAAGAAACATAACAAGGAAATTAGGAGAAAGGTAAAGAAGTTCAGGATGTAGGCATATGTTAAAGGGCCCAAGTAAAAAGTTCAGAGAGAGGTAAACAGTTCAGAAGAGAGGAATACGTACAAAGTTAAGAAACAGGTAAAAATTGATGTCTGTCAGGTTCCTCATCACACTCCATCAAGGGGTCCATACGCATATTTCTACCAACTGAATCTGTATGTATGATATGGGATGAGTGGCCAGTGACTTCAACAACAACCAGTGAGCGACGACTATCTGATGCAGTGGAATCCATCATAAACGACGGGTCTAGATGACAAGAAGGGTGGCCTATGAAAGTGGCTTTTCCTAAAGTGAAGCTATGATCAAGCTTCCCTGGGTAGTGATTCCGCACATGGTTTGTTAACAATGCTCTTGTCTGACTGCAATCCATGGTGGGATTGTCAATGCAGGATGAGTCTGAACCAGAAGGATTACTTGAATGCCGAGCTGTTGTTATCTCCTCAACATCAATGAAGTCTGCCTGTACTATATCCCTGTCTGAATCCAAATATGAATGTGGCAAAGATTTGGCATCTGTGAAGCTGCTGTCCTGCTGTACACAATCTGTGGCCACATACTCAGCCACAGTAATATCACCTCCGTGAGTGATGTAGCTGTCAGGGTGAGAGAACTCTGGATGTGTGAAAGCATCGCCGTTAGTTAACTCCCTGTGACTGGAGTAATTTGAATGAGCTGACTTCCCAGAATAATCCACATGAGAACTGACATAGTCGACGTGAGTGACCTCCTCGTGGTCAAGTATATCTGTAGTATATACAATGTCTGCTGGACTGTCATCATGGTCATAAATCGGGGCCTCGGACAAGACCACAAAGTCATCAGGCTTGCCATGCAACACTGCATCATGGAATCCATCTGACAATGTGTGTGAGAGAGAGATACCCTGTGACTCACTCATTGGGTGATCCCTAACTTCTGTTTTTACTGTCACTAAATGATCGCTCAAACCATGAGAGAGAACAATGGATTCCGCACTTGATAAACTTGGATAGGCATTGTTAAGCACTAGGACTTGTGGCGAGCAGGAGACTGCATTGACAGCCACTGGTTCTGTCTGTAAGCTATGGCTACAGATGGTGCCACTTCTGATCACTTCTTTGCTTTCATCACTCACAATGTTGTCTTCCTCACCGTCCTTCTTCACACCCTCCTGTGATGGCGTATCAGATGTTGTCGCCGGATGCCGCTCTGGGTAAACTTTTTGCCGCAGATTTTACACTCAAATGGTTTATCACCGGAGTGAGTCAGTTTGTGTTTGCGCAGACTAGACTGCTCAGTGAAGCGACGGTTGCAGTTGTCATGATCACACACAAATGGCTGCTTACCAGTGTGAATGCGTTCGTGGTTCTTCAGATTGCCAGCGGTGGTAAATGTTTTACCACAGTCCTGGTGAAGGCATCTGAATGGCTTCTCCTCCGTATGAGTTCGCTGGTGGACACTGAGGCGCTGGGCAGTGAAAAACGTTTTACCACATGAATCCTCGGGGCATTTAAATTGCCGGTTATTGGTATGAGTGAGTTCATGGTACTTCAGATGATTCAGCCATGCAAACTTCCGACCACAACCCTCATAGGAGCAGACTAGAGCTTTAGAGATAGCCAGAGACACAAATAATTTTTTTTTAAATTTTAATAAACTTTTATTGAGTGTTAAAATCGTTGCAAAGTGTATTGTTTGTGTTTTTACAGAGCGTTGCATGTGGGCATGTAGGTGACATATGCGCAAAGAGTACAAATATTTTATACATTTTAACATTTCTACATTGAATTTGTTGTAGGGTAACCCCTTACTGAAACAACAGCATGATGATAGTGCACCGATATTATTTCCCCTGCCGTCTCCCTCTCCTGTCGGCTCTAAAACCTCCAATTTTATCACCACCATTCGGTAATGATGAAACTGGCAGTATAAAATGTCAAACCGATCGGAGATGGCGGCAACAGCATCAACAAACAAACAGTGTCAAGATGGTGGGAATGGGAGGACTAAACAGTATCGGGGTAGTGGTTGCATTTATAATGTTTGTGTTGTTACATGCGTTCTGTGTGTTTAGTATTTGTGTAGATGTGTTTACGGCGCGTTGCATGTGGGCGTGTATGTAAACGTACGTGTGCATATTTTATTCTCATTGGGCATATTTACATGTGAAGGGGGGTTGATAGGGAGAAGGATAAACTTTTCCATTTTTGTTTCCATTGTCACACTCTCACCCATTTGGACCTACCACTCTAGTTTCTTCATCACCACTCTCTGATGATGTAAGTTTTTGAACCCGTAGGGCCCTCACTGTCGTTAACAGTGAGGGCCCTACGGGCCCAAAACTAAAAAAAAACATCCATCGATCGGTCCAGCAGTCCACCAAACACTTAACCGGAAAATGATTGCTGGACCGATGCAAATGAGGCTCGAAGGGATTTTTCATTGTTTGCGGTGAATTAAAATTGAAGTACCCCTAAGGCCTATCCACGTTAATATGGAAGGCTGCTCATCAAATAAATATTTTTTTTTTTTTTTTCCTAGAAGGCCAGTAAGAAAATGTTTTTTCCCCACATCATGGGGGGAAGTTGCGTGTTGGAAAGTATCTCAATCAAATTCATCAAATAAATAGGCGAAAGATTTCTACGTTGTGAAGAGAAACCAGAGTTAGAATGTCAGGTCGACCATTGGGGGAAGTCGTTAACATCGTGCACGGAGCTTTCAGTGTTGAAACATTGTATATATTGCATTAACAAGTACATTATAACCAATTTTTTCAGTAAAAGTATTCATACTTTAGGATATCAAATTATCGTGTTAACTGTGAGTAGCTAGTGTCATTATATTAAACAATTAACAACTGATGTAACTAATTGCTTCTTTAGACAAAAGTTGGCGAGTTATGTCCCTTGCAAACAATAAAATGAATATTATGTTCCCATGAAAAGGAGGTATTTGTTTCCCCTTGTAACAACACATGTCTTCAATTATAGGAGGCTGCAGGAAAATACGATTAAAGACGAATTCAATCAAGAAATCAAAAACCTACATAAGAACATCCCTGATTACCACTCAAGCGTAGATAAGGAATGGACATGTTGAATTCAAGGCTGCCAAGCGCGACACACTGGAAAATAAATGTGGAACAAAGAAAGTAGTAAATAGGAAAAGAGTGCTGCAGAAATACCAAAAGGCAGGGACAGAAGAGAATTTTGAAGAATACAAGAAATTCAGAAACGAAGCAAACAGAGCAGTAAAACATGCAAAAGAAAAGGAGTGGAAAAGATTCTGTCAAACAGTCAGTCCAGATATATACCAACCACAAAGATATGGAAACAAATAAAAGCTATTCAAGGAAATAAAAAGTCCAGCAAAATCCCAACCATCAAAAGCACGAAACTAGCAGTAACAGACCAGGACAAAGCCAAAGTGTTTGGAGATTAATTCCACGAAGTCTGCTCTAACAAAAGACTAGGAAGTAAAGAAAGACATAGAAGGGAGGAGCTGACACAAGAGTTAAAAGACGCAACAGACGAGAACATCGAAGAACACTTTATGGATGCAGATATCACAACAGATGAGGTAATAACAGCGATAAACGAAAAATCTGATTATTATTATCATTATAAATTATACCATCCTCAAAAAGCTCCCGAATAACACCATAAAAACGATTACTAAGCTGTATGCTGATGATACAGTATTACTATCCACAACACAGAATGGCATAGAAAACCTAATAGCCTCAACACAATTGAATAGTGAAAATCACAACTTATATCTTAACATAGCAAAAACAAAGATAATGCATACAGATAAAACTACTATGGAGAAAGAAATATACAATGGGAGAAAATTGGAGGTGGTGGAACATTTTGAATATCTTGGGTCATTGATTACCAACAATGGTGACACAATGAAAGAAATTAAACGGCGACTATCCATTGCTCTTCAAAGACTAAAACAGATGAATAAATTATGGAGTGGGACAGACAGAACTACAAAAATTAGATTTTTAAGAGCATGCATCTTTCCCATTGCAACATACGCCTGTGAGACATGGACACTTACTAAACAGGATGAACAGCGCATACATGCCTTTGAATATAAATGTTATAAACGAGTTCTAAGAATATCTTGGGTAAAGAAAAGAACAAATGCATCCATACTTCAAGAGTTGAATATTGAGGAGGGATGGCTATTAAAGACGATAAAACAAAGAAAATTGAAGTATTTTGGTCACTTGAAACGTCACAACAGTTTGGAGAGAACAATAATGGAAGGGTATATGCCTGGGAAGAGAGGAAGAGGAAGGCCAAAGAGAAGATGGGTGCAAGATGTGGCGGATGATCTCCAGATGGGTGTATCAGACGCGGGACATCTTGCTTGTGATCGAGAAGTTTTCCGGAAGGTTGTTATGGGAGCGAGGTTCTGCAAAGGACATGCTACTGAATGAATGAATGAATGAAGCTGTATAATGTAATATGGCCGACGGGAAAGATCCCCAGACAGTGGGAAAGATCCCCAGACAGTGGAAAACAGCCCCGGTGATCCCAATCAAGAAACTAGGGAAAGAGCCAACAAGGGTAGAATCATACAGCCCCATCTCGCTGACATCACACCTGGGCAAAGTTATGGAGACTGTGATAAATAAAAGAATAACATTCTACATGGAGAAGAATGAACTGTACAGCCATACACAATCCGGGTTTAGAGCCAACAGGTGCACGATGGATCAGATCATCAAATTGGAAAACCATGTAAAGAAAGGCTTCAAGAGAGGGGAAAAGACGTTGGCTGTATTCCTGGACCTAGCCCAGGCGTTCGATCAATGCTGGAGTGAAGCCGCACTAATCAAACTAAAGACAGTAGGCATAGCGGGTAGAACCTACAAATACATAGAAAACTTCCTCAAAGATAGAAGCTTCTCAGTGAGGATAGGGAATGAGGTATCCGACACATATGTGCAAGAGAACGGCATTCCCCAGGGCTCGGTCATCTCACCAACAATCTTTTCAATACTGGTGAACCACCTGACAGAGGTACGAGAAATTGCCGCAGACAACTAAAACTGACTCCCGAGGGGTAGACCAGTCTGTGGTGTCACTATTTCTATTGTGTGGCAAAGGTCGCGTGAACCTCTCCTGATTGGCTCATATTGGCCTACTTCGCTATCAATCTGTATGGCAGCATGTGGTCTACAATTACGTTCTTCACAAGTTTCAACCAAAATTAGGAGGGTACTGATCAGAGAGTTGCTTTTTGCAGATGATGCTGCAATTACGACCCAATCTGAGAAAGAGTTACGACAACTATCTGCATTCTCCAATGCTTGTTCTGAATTCGGTTTAACAATTAGCAAAAAGAAGACACAGATTATGTCACAAGGTGCACATGGGGTACTATCAATCTTTATTGACGACGCCGAACTAGAGATAGTAGACCATTTTACAAATCTAGGATCAGAGGTAAATAGCAAATTATCCCTAGATCAGGAAATCAACATCCGGATTGGTAAGGCAGCAGCAACAACAATGAACAGGTTAAGAAAAAGAGTCTGGGAGAACAGGAAGCTTACTGCCAAAACACAAGTCCTTGTCTATCAAGCCTGTGTCCTTAGTACTCTTCTTTATGGCAGTGAAGCCTGGATAACTTACATACATCAAGAGAAATGTTTAAACAGATTTCATATGCGGTGTCTGCGAAGAATTCTTTGTATTAAGTGGCAAGACAAAATCACAAATAATGAAGTATTGGAAAGATCAGGATGTGTGACGGTATATCTCATGCTCAGTCTTCGTAGACTTACATGGATAGGACATGTTAGGAGGATGGATGATGGTAGAATACCAAAGGACATCTTTTTTGGTGAATTACAGGTGGGTAGGAGATCTCAGGGTCGGCCTCTACTACGATACAAAGATGTGTGTAAGCGGGACATGATTGATACAGGCATTGATAATGCACATTGGGAGCAAGTCGCCGCTGAATGTGTTGCATGGAGGGCAAATATCAGAAATGGAATAAAGACAAAGGAGAAAATTATTGCAAATAAGTCATATACCGAGCATGTGAGACGTAAGATGGTGCATGATGGTGAAAATGACCATGTGTTCACATGCATCCACTGTGGACGAACATTTACAGCGCGAATTGGCCTTATCAATCACATTCGCCACCGCCATGGGTTGTAGTTATTAAACCTTTTTGAAGCACAGTGTAACAAACTATCGTCTGTCAAGATGGCAAGGTGCCAATGTCTTCACAAGTCTGCGGGGTTTCTCGTCGGTGTGTAGATTATAAGCCTCATTATCGTGTCGAGATGTCATACTCTATCGAAAGACTTTGCAGATAAGGGCGTTGCCAGGTATACAAGTCAGTCTTGCTTGCTTAACTGTCATTTACTGCCAATATAATACCTTGCGGTGAATGGCGGGGGTGGGGGGGATGGATCTTTGAGCCTGAGGAATTAAGGCCGCCTGGCTAGTGCAGTCGCCGTGAACTGTGCAGGTTAGGATTTTCGTTTTGCCCCCGACAGACAAAAATCCCACACCTTAACGGGGATTCGAACCCGGGTCTCCTGAAGGAGAATCCGGCGTTCCAGAACAAAATGTTCCGGTTCCGTTCAACCGTCGAATTTTCGATAGGTTATAAATGGGACGTTTTGTGTACCTTTCTCTGCCTGTGAAGATAGGGCTGCGTATTGTCGCTTCCCGTAAGATATACAAGTCAAGGGGTGCGAGCAAATAACTGCGTGCATTCGAAAACTACAGAGCGGCCAGGTTGACTTTCAAGGCGCGAGTTAACTAGGCGTCACTTTTCAGAAATAGGGCACAACAGTAGCGGTGTCTCCCTTCGTACCCCTTAGCTGCGTCAGTGCTTGCAGGTCTATGGGGACAGTCGAAGGATTCGAATTCGGTTCTACCATTAACTCTACCCTGTTCAACCTCCAAGAGAAGTTATAGTAGGGTCCATCACCGGCTCAGAATGATAGTCCTGTGATTGAGTCAGCCGCAACAGCAGCTGCCCGTGGTTTTACCCTCACAGACATTATTCCGAAGGTGGTTATTGTCCATACAGGGTAATGGCTTAGTAAGCTTAGTTAATTTGAAAAAGATAAATGTTGCATGCCCTTTATAAGATGTTGCGACCAACACCAGGTAGTTTTCAGTAGTTTGCCATTGCTTTCTGAATGAGAAGTCAACGTTTAAGTCCAACTTAATGCCTGTGTAGGGAATGAACGCCATATCTCGCAATCAACGCACTGGAAGTTTAAGATAGAGCGCTCTTATCCTTCCAAGAATAAATAAGACTGGAAGACATGCCTGTCGAATTCGAATGTACTGAGTACACATGATTGATAAACCAGTGTAACGTTACTGACTGTGATAACTCGCAGATGGAAGCATGTGCATCACAGTTAGACTTAAGAAGGTAAAGGCACCGAAACATTTAGCAAGGGGGGACCTCTTCTGGCGATTGGAAGGCTCTTGTCGTGTCTGCTCGGCAGTGGATTTCAAACCACAAGCCTTAAGTACATCAACAAAAAACAACATCAGTGCCTCATTTGGTACATTTTAAAATCTATATCAGCCTTCACGCCTTTAGGTCGGCATGGCCGTATGGACAAGAGCGCTCGTTCTTAAACGTCCAGTGTGCTGATGCCGAGGTCGCGGGTTCAACCCTTACACTGGTCAGTTGGACTAAAATGTTGACCTCTCGTCCTTAACTTGGGGACGTCGGAGTGAGTTCGCCTAATGGCGAGGGACACTGGTAATAGGGAAAGTTAATCCACACGAAAAAAATCAGTTCAGTGCACTAAGAAGTAGTAGCAAGTGCATGGACTACACTTGAGTTCTTCTTCTTCTTCTTCTTCTTCTTCTTCTTCTTCTGCGTTCATCCGGATTTTTTTTTCTTTTTCGGACGTGATTGCGTGGTGCCTGCTTACAGCAGAGCTGTGTTCTTGCGCTGTTAGGCCGACACATTCGCCTTCTGCGGGAATTTGTTGACTGGGTTAACCTTCCAGGGACACTTAAGTTCAAAGCGAACGAAAGAAAAAAATCACGCCTTTCATTGTTCCAATTAAGCGGCAAATTGGTCCAAAATAACGGAAGACATTCAAGCTAAACTATGTGCTGCCTTGCTGCTGTTCAACTTTGTCTCAAATAAACCTAGATTAAGCCGGGAACCAATAAAGCGAACTCGACTGATTAACTACAACGAGTAGATTATGGCAAGGATAAAGTGCAAACACAAACAAACGTCAAAAGGTCAATCAAAAGTAGCAGTAAAACATCAAGAGTCAAAAATAAACATTCGCAAAAACAGAGATGATCCATGACTTTGGTGATCGTGTGCGTTGGCAAAATATGACCGCCCAAGCTTATCGGCATGACACAGTATGATGATGTCAGCGACTTGTGCGCTGCAGATTCTCACGACTCCGCTACTTTCGCACTGCACAGAATAACAATTCATGACAATTGCGAAAGCAATGCAATTTATTCAGAGCCGACATTTGAATGGCTCGACGAGCGTTGTACTTTATCATCATACACAACATGAATGCATTAACGTGATGATAGATGATGTTAGCATTTCACAATCTAAATGAACAGCCCTATGTTTGCCTATGGCCTAGAAAGCTATCGCATTGGTCAAGGATACGTCTGCTCTCTCTACCGTCTCCAGTCAGTCTGTCCACACGCTACACATTGCGTGGACAAGCACAGACACTTTACTCTCCGTGCAGTAGCCCTTATTGCGTGCATGATCTTGCCAGCACGCTGGCTGGTGAGTTCGAGTAACCCGCCATATCATGGTTACTCGCAAGGACCATCTACCCAATTGCTTGGGGAAAGCCCTCGCTCATCTGTACTCATCGACCTCTGGTCTGACACAAATGTGTCTCCTTGTGAGGCTATTAATAGTACTCGGTGTCTCTCTTCTGTCCGGTGTCTCCCTACTAGCCTAGTGTTAACTCATTACTTCTGTAAGCCCTTATTGGGGATGCTGACAGATGCTAGGTACATACCGTAGTGTAACAGACTGGACTGGGTGCAAGGGGTTAACGTACCTAGGTCAGCATGCCCATAGTTCCCCAAACCTATAGGTCAGTGCTTTCGGGTCAGGTGGAAGCACTAATAACAAATACGCAACTGGGTAGGAGAGTAAAGGAGGTCAACTAAGTGTATTATGTGTGGTCGGTAGAAATAAATACATTAGTACGTGGAACACAGCGGAACGTGAATCTCTTAACATTCCCCTGTCAATCTTGTTACAAAAATGACAGGTTCTAGAAAGGCATTTCGAAGCTGGAATATTCTACCAGAAGCGAGTTGCATAAGACACGCTTTTACGTAAGAGTTTTTAAGACACGTGGGCAGGAAGGCATGGAGTAAGCGTGGTTATTGAGCTTGGCTGTTGTTGACCAGGTAAGACTACGGAATACGGTGGGACCTCGCTTAACGAGCACCTTGCATAACGAGTAATTCGAATAACGATCAACATAAATGATTAAAAAAATGACTCGCTGAACGAGCGACGTTTCGCATAACGAGTGACGCGGGGAGGGGAAGTCCCGGATTGTGCGCCTGCAACAGCGAACAAGATGACGTTCTTGAAGAATTTAAATTCATCAAGATCCAGTTTCTGCCTCTCAACACTACTCCGTTACTCCAGCCTATGGACCAGCAGGTTGTTTCTAACTTTAAGAAGCTCTACACTAAAGCGCTCTTTGAGCGTTGTTTTGAGGTGACTGAAGTGATCAATCTCACTCTCAGAGTTGTGGAAATATCACTTCCACATCATTGCCTGCCTCAAGATGATCGAAAAGGCATGGAAAGGGGTTACCAAGAGAACTCTCACTTCTGCTTGGAAGAAGCATTGGCCGGAGAGTGTTGTCGAATGTGACTTTGAGGGGTTTGAGACAGTACCTGTAGTCAACGAGATTGTGTCTTTGGCCAAGATCGTGGGACTGGAGATGGATAACAAAGGTATCGATTTGCTTGTTGAAGAGCATAGCCAAGAGCTGACCACCGAAGAGCTTATGGAATTACATTGTGTTTCACAGCAAGACGTTTTGGAGGAAAGTTTGTCCGAGGAGGAGGAGGAGAAGGTAACAGCAAACCAACAATCTTCTGGCGCAATAAGAGAAATGCTGAAAGCATGGGAAACTGTTGCATCGTACATTGAGAACCATCGCCCTAATAAGGCAGTGGCTATGAGAGCTACTAATTTATTTAATGATAATGCTGTGTCGCATTTCTACTAAATTCTGAAGCGTCGGCAAAATCAAATTTCTCTAGACAGCTTTCTAGTAAAAAAAAGAATTAGGTATGTATTATAAATTATAAATTATTTCAATTTTTTTTTCTACAAATCGAATTCTCATTTGAGGTTCGTTCATTCCGCGATAGAAGAGGAAGATGAATCACACTCCTTAACAATGTATATATAATTTTCCTTGAATAAATTTCCTTCAAAATATTTTGAGTATTTTTTCGGCATGGAACGCATTATCGTATTTTACATTAATTTGTATGGGGAAAACTGTTTGGCTTAACGAGCGTTTCGCTTTACGAATAAGGTTCTGGAACGAATTATGCTCGTTAAGCGAGGTTCCACTGTATAGGTAAAAGTGAGCAGCTTGGCTTGAACTCTCTAGGTGCCAAAACCAATTGTAGAACGTACAGTCGCTATAAGATCACAGAACTGACGCTCATACTTCAATATGTCACAGACGTTATGATGACAGTAAATTGTTGTGCTGAATCAACAGAGTACTACCAAATTTACTATCACATTAACCAAGGTTGAAACAACAGAACTTGAAGCGTCCACTGTTTGGTTAACAGTGGCTAACTAAGGGTCATTCATAGAGGTTGATATTACTTGCATCCTCACATTTTGGTTGCCCCATGTGTAGTGTGGCTAATTGTGCATATACAGTACTATCCGATAGACTGTGCAACAATAGTTTATTTAGCATTGGCATCAACAAAGACCAAGACAGAAGATGCTGGACAGTTTGGCATTGTGACATGGAGGAAAATGTGTATCAGAAATCCATGACAATAGGCGAGACAGAAGGGAGTGGAAAGGCATCATGACCAACGCCGTACAACATGAACTATAAGGAGTAGTATTGAAACCTATATAAACAAAAGACATGATAATTTAAAGCTACCGTGATAGCATTTTAAAACTACCATGGTAACACTTACATCGAAACATAGAACTATGTTTTGCATATAAAATATAATTTCAGAATGCTTTTGGAATTCATCATGACAGCTGCGAGACTGCAGCCAGAGACCGAAATTCGTGGCGTGCATCATTACGCAAGGGTGCAGTCACGTGTGAGGCAACCAGGACTGCAAGAGCTGTGAAGAAAAGGTTGGACAGAAAAACCACTGCAGGAAATCCTCCTCCAGAAAAGTCAAGCGTTCTTTGTCATAATTGTCAAAGAACATTTCGAGCCAAAATAGGCCTTATCAGCCATCTTAGAACTCACGGCTCCATACTTTCAACCCCACTGGATGAAATGAATGGTCATCATCATTCTTGATGGACAAACAACAAACATAAGATATAATTTAAAACTATCAGGTAACGCACTGAAACATTGAACCATGTATTGTATATAAGATATAGTTTAAAACTACCATTAAAAAATTCGCTTAAAAGTCGACAGGGTCATTGCACCGGGTTTTATCCCATATGGTTCGGTCTATTTCCGCAGCGCGGAAAGCGTCGCACAAAGCAAGAACTCCGTAGCTCTAGCGACAACCCATAGAAGTCTTCGAAAAATTTTACTCGTGAACCCACAACCTTCAGAGCCCGAGTCAAACGGCTTGACCACTTCGCCACGGAGACTCCCTAAAAACTACAACTACCATGATAACACTTACTATCGAAACATAGAACTATCTATACCAGTCAATAAATATGGTAACATCAAAGAAGATTGTATACGAGAGAAAGAGGAAGCCGGGTAAGAAAATGAATTGACGACATCAAAGACATTGTATAATCACACGGAATGACACTGCCCAGTTGTCACCGCCTCACCTTTAGACATATTAATTAGAGGGCTGCAACTCCAGCCCAAGGGATAGAAGCGAGTCACTCGCGGCCCAAGTAATCTAGAGCCTTCTCGAAGGACTGGTCATCGAGTCCATGGTTCCGTGGACACTGATGTGGCCCGCCTAATGCGGGGTCCACGAGGAACTCGGACAGAGTTACCACCCGTGTCGGATTGGGACACGTGTAGACCGGCAGAGGACAGACGGACTTGAGAGAGGCAACAGGGCCTGCCTGAGAGGGACTCAATAGATATCAATAGATATATATATTCATAGGCTAGATAGTTTGCTAGACTGTTGTATGATAACTATGTGTTTGATGTTTACTATCTGTGATATGTAATATAGCGCGGGTCTGTTTACCCACTGCGCCAACGCACTGTATATTGTAATACAATAAATGTTCGATCTCATAGCGAACGGAGTTATTGTTGCCTGTGTGAACCCGAGCTCAGATAACTAGACATGAGCAAGACGATGACACCAGTGCTACCCATCGGACGCTGGACCGTCAACTATTCCTCCCTAGGACGCTTGGTGACAAAAGTGGAAACAGACGACGACGATGATGATGCTGATGATGAATAAATAGCATAACCCATGCGCCATCAACCTACAGCACGCGTGCCTAACGGTGCATGTGGAATGATTCTCAATAGCCCGTCGAGTGTTTTAAACAACAGTATATGACATCAGTACATAAATTAACTTTTAATTAAAAAGAAGCTTATAGTTCCTTAAAGCTACTCATGTTATTAGATTCCTTCAAAGCAAAAGTTGAGCCCGAATAATTAAGGCCCCCTGGCTAGTGCAGTCGCAGCGAAGTGTGCATGTTAGGGTTTCCTTTATCCCCCCCCCCCCCCACCTCCAACTACCGAACGTAAGAACAGCCTAGTAAATCATTCATAGCCAAAAATGATGCAGTTGACTGCGACATCTTGTAAAGAACACGCAACTAACTTTCAAAGCAAAATTTAAAAAATATATGTGTACTGATCCAGTGAAATGGAGACTCATCAACTCCGAATTTACCTAGCAAGCACTGTTACAAGGCACTGTCGCAAGCCGAAATCCCGCATACTGCACAAGTGTTGCCCACCCTTCACACAATGGCTTAAATGCAACAACACTTGTAATGTCCGACTTCACTCATGTCTCACCACTACTTCCGGCGCATCCACTCTTCACGCCTGCTATAATTACCACAGTCAGCACCTCACAACCCGCGCTCAAAACAGGAAGGTGGAAGGTCGACAACGCAGTCGAAGCTTGCCCACGCATCACTTAAACTGGAGAAAGTCTTGGGTACACCCGGTTGGATAGACAGAGATTCGGGCACAGTGGCAGAGCTCAGATATGGGCAAAGGCGACGGCCAAGGGACACAGAGACATGGTGATTCAGGAGATCCGCGAGGGAAAGGGCGAAAAGAGAGTGCAAATGGCTGTCCAACAGTCACAGCTGGGCCAGTGTGGATTTCATGGGAGAGGGTACTACAGAAGTCCCTCACTTGAAATGAGATCTGGCGCATGGCACAACTGCGCCTAAGTTTCATATTCCGATTACCTCTGCGATGTCCTGCCACCAGCTGCCAACCTGGTCAAGTTGGGTAAAGCCAACAACCCGTCCTGTCCCCTCTGTAAAGAGAACGAACGAACTTTATTTTCAAAAGGTCACAAATTGGGCATGCAGGCCCGTCTTATATTTGGCCCTTCCAGTCACCACTCTGCATGTTACAGAAAGTCCAAACAGTGGGGCACATGCTGTCTGCATGCAAAGACCGATTCACATAGCGCCACAATAAAGTTCTTGCTGATCTGGCAGCCATAGTGCATGAAGACAGAATGAGGGCGAACAGAGGGCCAGAGCGAAGCCGATGCCGATTTACTTCGGCAGAACAGGGCAGCAACGTAGAGACAAGGAAGACTGCTGCCGACACACCGTCCATCCTCAATGGAGCAGATGACCGGTAGCTGACTGTTGACTTGAAGCAGAAGGCTGCGTGGTCTCAAGGTGTGGTGTCCGCCTCGAGTGCTGGAGGTCCCGGTTCAAGCCCCGGTGAGGACCGGGATTTTTTCACGTGGACTTCTAATAATAAAATGTCCCCTGGTTTCTGGGTAGTGAGATCGGACGCCCGTGTGTATTGTTGCGCACGTAAAAAACCTTTGGCAGTTGGAAATTGAAAAAGAGTAGCCTAACGGCGCTGCCCGGACAAAATTTTGAGTTAAAAATCTACCCAAAGTATTTCAGGATCCTCGCCGGTGCTACGGAGTTCGTGCTCTGAGCTGAGTTTCTCCAAACTCAGGTTTGAGTTAGGAGGAGAACGGAGCACTTATGGGTTACACCCGTGTGCCATGATGGTGATCCATAGACTAAACTAAACTGACTTGAAGAACCGTGGCGCGTACCAGCAGTAATCCAACAGTTTTGATTGCGACCTGACATCGTACTATCCTTCTCGTCAGCTCGGCAGCTAACGCTGATTGAGCTAACCGTTCCATGTGAGTCGAGAATCGAGGAGTAGCACACGTACAAGATGGAGGAGTACAGTAACATGGTCGCAATTCTGAGACAGGAAAGGTACACTGTCAGGTTATTGGCTGTAGAGGTAGTCACAAGAGGTCTAATCTCTCACTCCGTGTATGACGTGCTCAAACAGCTAGGTATCAACGGACAGGCAAGAACGCGGGCACCGAAACAACTTGGTGAAGCACAGCACATGAATAGGCCTCGTGCTGGCTACGGAACAATCGGAACCTGGAGTGGAACAAGTCTCTACAGTAATATGGTTAGCATTTCTGTCTTGACTGCTGGGCAACTAACATCAAAACCAACCAATCTCTCAACTAAGATCTAGAATAGTGGTTCCCAACCGGTGGGGAATTCCCCCCCCCCCCGGGGAATTTTAGGGTTTGCAGGGGGGGGGGGGGAATGAAGACCATTTCAAGATCGCGTTAATACAAGAACCGATTACTTGATGTTGTTTTTCCCTTCATACTTTACAGTTAAGTACGTCTCATCCTTCTAAAATTCATTTTATAAAGTCAGTAACCCACAAATCATGTTTTATGTGGATGTCTAGACTTGTTTTAGTATGTGCTATTAAATTTACCTTACATTTTTACGTATACTGTGTAGGGGTGGGGGGATATTTAGATAGGAAATATGAAAGGAGGGACTGACGTTCTGAAAATACGGTGAAAAGGGGGGGGGGGGGCATGGGCCAAATTTTTGATAGGAAGGGGGGGGGCGGATGACGTTCTGAAAATATGGTGAAGGGGGGCACGGGCCAAAAAAAAAGGTTGAGAAACACTGATCTAGAACTTGTACTGTCTCGTGTCGACTATGTAGCCATCCCTCGAAGCGAGGGAATTAATTGTGAAAACGAGACTGTTCGTTGTGGGCAAAACGCCACGCAGTAGCAGTCGCCAAAGTCAGGTAAATGTTGGCCAAAATCCAACCTCCTTTCGGTGGTGGTATTCGTCTTGCGAGTTCCGCACTCCGCAGCAGAGGGGTCAAAATCCATAGCCAAGTAACCTAGAGGAACAGCCGGCTTCCCAGAGTGCGGCTCCGTGAGCTATGAACAGGATACGAAGAAAGCAAAATGGCAACGATGTCAACACCGGCGTATAGTGAAGCTCCGGCGCATAGACTATAGAGGCAATGGCCAGGGAAGAAGCTGGCTTCCCACGGCTACAAGTGCTAGGATTTGTGTATGGGCACGATGCACCGACCGCACAAGGCTCTCCTCCCCGAAGGAGGGATGGCTTGGGAGCAGGCATTTTTTGCAGGTATGGGGCAAACAAGGAAACAACGCAAGACAACACAAGGACAACGCATAGAATGAACGTCTCAAAACATGATTCGTACTCATGGCAGAAGAAAGACACCCGGAATCATGATACGGGTGGGCCAGCCCCCCAGAGAGTGACAAGAAAGTAAGGGGCCGAAACATTCGGGGAAGGGGGACATCTTCTGACGATCAGAAGTATCCTGTCGGGCTTGCTCCGCGGCAGAGTATTTTATCACTACATCGACTCTGTGGTGAAGGGCTTACGGTCGCAATTCGTAATCCCTCACACTGCGTTTGAAATACAGCTGCGGGAGATTTGGCAGCAGACTGCCTTGTGTTTCATACAATGGCATGTCAGCCGGTCGTTCAGAAATCAACGGCAAACTACTGAATATAAACTTGCCAACAAATCACAAACAGCCAAACAATGCTGACGTTGACTGCAATGTCCTGTAAAAGATATGCAACTAGACTTTTATAATTACTATAAGACAAGGAAATATATGGACTTCCGAGCTGCTGTCACTGCAGTTTTTGTGTGATGATGATTACTGCCTGAAAATGTTGGGTTATTCCTCATCATCATCTCCCACTTTTGCCGTCAAGTGTCGTGGGGCGCAACATTGACCGCGGATTCACCTCAGCAAATTTCTAATATGGTGTACGCTTTAACAAGACTGCCGGTCTCTCTGGCTGTGGGGTTACAACACTTTCTCTCTGTAATCCCGTTTATCATGCAGAGTCTCGCAGCGGAGCGAGAGCTGAGGCGGTTCGACCCCCGCTCGTGACTTGCGGGATACTGAGCCGGCCGCTCAGAAAGCAATGGCAAACTACTGAGCGTAATCTTGCCAAGAGATCAACATACAGCTGAAAGATGCTGCTGTTGACAGCTAAGTCATGTAAAAGGATACGCAAAACATTTTTTTTTTTCACAAGACTAATCACGTGAACCTGCATTCCTCCCTTAACAGCAAATCAAGTAATTCAGCCCAATATTATCTTAACAATCAACTTCAATCTATTTTCTATAATGCGACTCGTGACACTATGGTTCAGTCATTGCATTTTTAAAGCTTTACTATAGTTCTACTAATTCCGATGTCAATCATCGCGTCTACAATTTTTCTCCATTTTCTTTACAATTTTGCGACAATGCTCACGACAATCGTCACTGTATGTGTGTGTAAAGTGTGGGAGTTTGATCATAATAGTAGGTTGGGGGATGGGGGAATGTGTGTGTGTGTGTGGGTGGGTGGGTGGGGGATTTGTGTGTGGGTACGTGCGGGATGTATGGGTTGGCGGAGAGATGTGTGTGTGGGTGGGGATGTGTGTTTGGCTAGGTGGTTGTGGGTGAGTTTGTGGAGGAGGATATGTTGGTGGATGATTGATGGTGGGTTATGGGATGGGTGGGGGTATATGTATGGGTGGGGAGATGTGGGTGTGGGGATATGTGGTGGGTGGGAGATGTGTGCAGGTGGGGGTGGTTGTGGGTTTGGGGGTGTGGGTGAGGGATGTGTCTGGGTGTGGGATGTTTGGGTGGATGGGTGGGTGGGGAGTGTGTGTGGGTGAGATATGTGTGTGGGATGTATGTGGGTTGGGGAGGGGTGCATGATGGGTATGGGTGATGGATTTGGAGATGTGTGTGTGGGTGGGGGATATGTCTGGCTGGGTGGGGAAGTGTGGCAGGATGGAGGATGTATGTGTGGGTAGTGAGGGTGATTGTATTTGGGGGATGTGTGTATGGGTAGGAGATGTGTGGGGAGATGTGTGTGTGGGTGAGGGATGTGTCTTTGGGATTTTGTGGGTGTGGTGTTGTGTGGGAGGGGAGCTGGGTGTGGATAAATGATGTGTGTGTGGGTGGGTGAAGGTGTGGTTGGGTTTGCGGGTTGGTGAAGGATGTGTGTGAGGGTGGGAATGTGTGCTTAGATGGGTGGTTGGGGTGTGTGAGTGTGGGTGGGTAGATAGGAGATGTATGTGTTGATGAGTGGGTAAGGGATGTGTGGGTGTTAGTGGTTGAGGGATAAGTATGTGTGTCTAGGGATGTGTGAGGGGATGATTGTATGAGTTGGGGATGTGTGTGTGGGTTGTGTGTGTGCGTGGATGGGAGGTGTGTGTTTGTGAATGGGGGATGTGTTGGTGGGTGGGGATGTGTGTGAGGGATGTGTGTATGGGTGGGGAGATTGTGCGTGGGTGGGGATGTGTGTGTATATGGGTAGGGGTGTGTGGTTAAGGGATGTGTGGCTGGGGGATGGGTGGATGGAGGATGTGTGGTTGGGTAGAGGATGTGTGGGTGGGTGATTGTATATGAGTAAGGGTGTGTGGTTAAGGGATGTTTGGTTGGGGGATGGGTGGGTAGAGGATGTGTGGGTGGGTAGAGGATATGTGGGTGGGTGAGTGTGTGCAGGTTAGGAGATGGTGGGGGTTTTTGTAGGTGTGGGCTCGGGATCTGTGAGTGGGCTGGGGGTTAGGGAGATTATGTGGGTGAGTGCGGAATTTGTGTGTGGGTAGGTGCGGAATATGTGAGTTGACGGGGAGTTGTGTATGTGGTTGAGGAATGTGTGTTTGGCTAAGTGGGTGGAGGTGTAAGGGTGGAAGAGGATATGTGGGTGAGTGATTGTTTGTGGGTAATGGGACGGGTAGAGGATATGTGAGTGGGTGGGGAGATGTGTGTAGGTGAGGGATGTGTGGGTTATTGAATGTATGTGTGCTTGGGGTGTGGGTGGTTGGGATGTGTGGTGTGTGTGGGTGGGGAGATGTGTAGGTGTAGGAATGTGGTGGATGGGTGGGGGAATGTATGTGTGTGTGGGTTATGTGTGTGGTTGGGTGGGGGAGTCGGAGTGAATGGGGGATGTGTGGGTGGGTGGTGGATGGTCTCATAACATAGTAATATGCATTGTTTATGTTTACAAAATTCATGTGACAATGTTTTTTCCTATGCACTGTTGATGAAAGAAAGATGAGTGAATGGAAGGGCCAAATGTAAGATGGGCCTGCGTGCCCAATTTGTTACCCTTTGAAAATAAAGTCTGTTCGTTCGTTCGTTCGTTCTTCCCTTGAACCACTACAAACTGTTTCCGGTTTCGTCTTCATAGTCTGTCAAGTTTTTGTCGATTTTCACAGCCCGGTTCTTTATTATTTTTTGCGCTTGCACGCTTTGAACTCAAGCGTAGTTCATACACACTACTTCCAGTAGTGCTGGACTGAATTCTGCATGTAGATTAACTTTCCCTATTAACTTCAGAGGTACTTGTAATTTACGTCCCCAAGTCAAGGACGATAGATCAACATTTTAGTTCCAACTATCCGGTATGGGGATTGAACTCCACATCCCCCTCTGCCGTGCGTCCACCTTGACGAGGTAGAGGGGCTTGAGCGTTCCAATGACCCCAAGAGCTATGCCGACGGTAGCACAGCTACTGGTAGGGTCACCCATGTCGGACAGGTCAAGGGAGAGGGACCAGACGAAGAGACGTACAAACCTGCTGCCTTGTAGGTAGACTGGGGACAGTCAAAGGCTAGGGAAAGCATCCCGAACAAATGCTTGTCGAAATCGGATGTACTGAGCCACAGGCTTGACAAAGAAGTGCAACGTAACTTTATCATTTCATGATGCCACAGATGAAAATTAATCGTTATGGTGCTAATCCCGTGAAGTCCCATCAGCCGGTGATAGTGCCGGGCCCCCTGCCTCGAGGGGGTCCACCCATGACTACTGGTGGTCACCTTCCCCTGTGCTGTGGAGTCAAGGCACAGAGGAGTAGGTTAAGAGCTATTGACCAAACACCCCGGACACTCAACATACTACAATGGAATGCAGAAGGAGTTTATAACAAGAAAGCCTCCCTAATAAAGCGTCTTCATAAAGATAGAATAGATGTGGCATGCATTCAAGAGACACACCTCAATGCCAATCGCACATTTTCAGTTGAGGGATATCAGGCCACACGTTTCGACCGCGAAGGACACAAAGGAGGAGTTGTAATACTTACACGAAATACAATACCTTGCAGCGAAGTATCTGTGATCTCTGACAACCAAACGGATATTATAGGTGTTGATATAATGATAAAGGACGTGAAAATAAGAATTTACAATCTGTATAGCCCGGCAGATAAGGATCTTACACTCTCATACATGAAAATAACTGACACAAATTGCATTGTTGTCGGAGACTTTAATAGCCGTTCAGAAAGATGGGGATACCCAGATACTGACAAAAGAGGAGATGAAGTGGAGGACTGGGAAATAGACTCAAATCTCCATCTACTCAACAAAGCGGATGACACACCGAGCTTCTACTCCAGAAGATGGATTACCACTTCTACTCCAGACTTAGCTTTCTGCACAGGAGACATCCTCCACAAAATCGATCGCCATGTGCTTGACCAATTAGCAGGTAGTGACCACAGACCAATCAAGCTTGTAATAAATATGGAGTATGTTCCACAGGAGCAAAAAAAGCCTTTGCCCCGTTGGAATTACAAACGAGCAGATTGGGACAGATTTGCCATACTAACAGACAAATATTGTGAAAACATAAATACACGATATGGCAACATGAAGCAAATGGTGGAAAGTCTAAACAGAGCAATAATACAGGCGGCCACTGAGTCTATTCCAAGAGGAGCGAGGAAAAATTACAAACTATACTGGACTGAAGAACTACAAATTTTGGAGGACAAAGTTGAAGATGCTAGGAAGACCGCAGAGAGAGAACAAACAACTGAAGCGAACATCTCTCTCAAAGCCATCTCAGCAAAATATAAAAGAACAGTAAATCAAACAACAAGAGATTATTGGAGGAAAAAAACAGAAAACCTGAATTTTGACAGGGATGGAAACAAACTATGGAAGCTAGTGAAAGCCATGAACAATGAAGGACCTAGAAACAAACAAATAACAATTAAACAAGGAAATGCCTTGCTTACAGGAAAAAAGGCTGCAAATGCACTAATGGAACACTATGCCAGTGCAAACCACATTGATATTACAGCCGAACAGAAGAAAGCAATCAAAGATAAACAGATACATCATAGATATACAGAGACAGCAGCAGAATATATGATGGCAAATCTAACAATGGAAGAAAAGGAACAGGCAATGAATACCCTAAAAAAGAAGACATCACCAGGAAAGGATGGAATCACAAATGAAATGCTAATAGGACTAGGCACTAAGGCAAAAAAGAAACTACTAGCAGTCCTAAATTACAGCTGGAAGAGGGGAATAGTCCCACAGGCATGGAAGGAAGCTATACTAATACCAGTCCCAAAGAAAGGAAAAGACCTGGAAGAACCAAATGGCTATCGACCTATCAGTCTTCTTAGCTGTGTAGGAAAATTAATGGAACGCATTATCAATGGCAGGCTAACATGGCATCTGGAAGAAAACCAACTCTTAACACCTCACCAAGCAGGATTCAGAAAGTACAGATCCACTGAAGATCAAATAACCTATATAGCTCAGGAAATAGAGGATGCCTTCCAAGAGAAAAAGCACACACTAGCGGTCTGGATAGATTTAGAAAAAGCATTTGATAAAGTATGGAAGGAAGGACTGAAAGTAAAACTGCAAAAAATGCATGTTTGTGGGAAAATGTACAAATGGATCAGCCACTACCTTGAGAACAGAACTGCCAGGACAAAAGTACAAGGACAAACCAGCAAAATGATGCTGTTGGAGCAAGGTGTCCCCCAAGGAGGAGTTCTTTCACCAACATTATTCCTAGCATATATAAACGACATCACGGAAAATTTTCCAGCCAGAGTACACACATCATCCTTTGCAGATGACCTAGCCATATGGACATCTGAAGAATATATTAGTACAGCTAACAGCAGAATACAGCAAGCCCTATTAGCGCTAGAGGACTGGTCAAAATCATGGCTAGTGAAGATAAGTGAGGAGAAAACAACATGCACAGTGTTCTCCCTCTCAACTAAAACTCAGCAACCTAAGCTGGTATTGAATGGAAAAATATTGCGCCATGAAGAAAATCCAAACTATCTAGGAGTCACCTTTGATCGTCGCCTGACATGGAAGACACAGGTTGAGAAAAATCGAACAAGAGCAAGGCAAAGAATGGCAATCATGAAAAAGCTTGCTGGTACAACGTGGGGAGCAGATGAGAAAGTTCTCAAGAAGTTATATACTGGACGGGTGAGGCCAGTACTGGAATATGGCATTGCAGCTTGGGCAACAGCAGCTAAGTCAAACTTTAACAAAATAAGTAGAGTCCAAAATCAAGGAATGCGAATCATAACTGGAAGCCTGAAGACAACGCCTATTAATGAATTAGAAAAGATAACTTTTTTACAACCAATGCAGGATAGAAGAGATAGCAGAGCCCAGCAACAAGCTGAAAAATTTAGAAGATTGACAGACCACCCTATGTATAAAAGGTTTAGTGGTTTTGGAAAGGGAAGACTGAAGCGTAGCAACTTTGTAGAAACTGCAAAACGAAAGATTAGGGCAGATCCCATACTTAACATATCAACAGTCAAACCCATTTACAATGCAGACAAGTTCCCAGCTTGGAGACAGCAGCAACTGCCTGAGATGATAGAAAACATTCCTGGTATTGAGAAAAAGAACACTCAGCATGAAACCGAAAGAAGAGAAATAACCCTAAACTACATAAAAGAACATTACCCAAGCAGCAATTGGACCCATGCATATACAGATGGATCAGCCAAAAATTCAGTAGAGAATGGAGGAGGAATTCTCCTAAATTTAAAAAATGGAGTGAAAAAACACATTCAGTGGCAACTGGAAAGTTTTCAAGTAACTTCAAAGCGGAGGTAGAGGCTCTGAAAACTGCAGCAGAAATGCTCTTGATGGAGGAAAATAAAGAGACGCAAATAGCTATCTTTACAGATGCAAAGTCAGCTGTCTCAATACTGAAGAGCAAAAACAGCACAGAACTAGCTGACCTAAGAGCAGCACTCCATGGTCTATGCCAGAAATCCAAAAAAGTTGTAATACAGTGGATCCCATCACATTGCAGTATACCTGGAAATGAAGAGGCTGACAGACTGGCAAAAGAGGGCGGACGACTACCACAGCCTGACATAGACATAACCTATAATGAGGCAAAGAGGTTCATAAAAAGCATTTATAGAACCAAATGGGAATCAGAGCATCCAGGCCACCAGAAGGATGATGCATATTACAAACTCGACCGAAGAGAACAAGTAGCAATCTTCAGACTCCGCACAGGACATAACAGGCTGAAATACCACTTGTTCAACAAACTAAAGATAGGAGATACAGATGAATGTAATTGTGGAACTGGTAAAATGACAGCTAAACATTTGCTGCAAGAGTGCCCAATATATGCAGAACAGAGAAAGATATTTTGGCCCACACCTGCTTCATTCGAGGACAAGCTCTATGGAGATATCAACAAGCTCAAGTTGACCGCAGCTTACTTTAACTACATACAGGTTGACATTTAAAGGTGTATGAAGAAGTATTCAGACTGCCACACTTCATACCACAGGTATGTCGGTTACACAAGCCTCCCAGAGGCATGAAATGGAATATTGCTTGGATAGCAAATCCATTACGTGGAAAGTCCAAATCGAAAGCTCACTGTGTGGGCTTCATAAAAGGTGGAAAAAGCGTCCTAGTGGCACAAAATGGAATATTGCTTGGATAGCAAATCTATTACGTGGAAAGTCCGAATCGAAAGCTCACTGTGTGGATGTCATCTGCAAACTGCATTCTTCTGGCTTCTGGAAGAACAGCCTATGTTGAACGGAAGGCCTAATATACGGAAGTGAGGCTAAGCAGCCATGTGCAGGACGTGACGATCCCTTGGGTGAGCCCAGTACCAGAGCGCTGTGTGATGGCTCTGCAATTATGGAAGCCTCCTTGGATGGCGGGGAATGCCCATGGTCTGCCCCTGCCTTCCCTTGAGGGCTGACCAGGATGCCTTTGGCTGTTCTATATGGGCCAAGATGGGATGGGAGATAACACCACAACAGTGAGAGTCTAACGTCCTAAGAAACCCCCGGGAAGGTTAAACCGGTCAACAAATGCCCGCAGAAGTCGGATGTGTCGGCCTAACGGCGCAAGAACGCAGCTCTGCTGTAAACAGGCACAACGCAATCACGTCCGGAAAAAAAAAACTCCGAATGAACGAAGAAGAAGAAGAAGAACTCCACATCAGCACACCGGATGTTTAAGAACACGCGTTCTTTTCCATTCAGCCATGCTGACTTAATTTCTTTATTATAATTATTTTACTTTTACCGTTTGATTTATAAATTTTCATGCTGTGCTTTTCATGTAGTTGTATCGGTGTGTGTTTGCTTTTTGTCTGCTGACGAAGGCTTTTGGCCGCAACGTCCCTTTGGTTACTTGTGATCATGTTCTAGTCAAGCTGACCGTTCACTTCTCCTTTTATGGTGATTCATTCTTATATAACACCAACATCTGTAGGTAAAGGGTCAGCATGTCCAATGTTGACATGCATTTGCTCATCCATTATGTGCCTTGCCGGTAAGCATGGGCGGTCATGTTTCGCCATCTCACTCGATCGATTTCCAGTCGTGGATCAGCTCAGTATTCTTGTCTCGACCATATCATGTGGCCAAGCCATCCAGGTATTTACTTCTCTGCCTTCCCCGTGTTCTATTCCCCTCGATCTTGCCAGCTGTCACCAAGTTCTTCAATGTATTTCTTATCATAATGTGTCCAAAAATTGTGACTGTCTACCTCTACTTTCTCTAATCAGTCTACGGTTTTCATTTGTTTCTTGTAGAACTTGGTTATTGGTTTTTCTATTTGCTCATGGTATTCTTTGAATTTTTCTCAAAAACCACATTTCCACGGCCATCATGCATTTGTGCTTAACTTTAATTTCCTCTACACCAGGTTCCATCCAATGTATGAGACTGTCCATATGTCAAGTTTTCTATCCTAAACATTTTGCCTTATAACCTACTCTTTATGATTTCCAACTACTGCAGGATTTTGTTTTTGTTTTATAACACCATGGATCCTCCCGCTTTTCACTCTTATTCAAGAAAACTGTATCCAATCTTAATATTCTTATCTTATTTATAAATATTCTTTATAGATAGATATTCTCATTGTTGAAAATGTAGCTGGGCAGCGACTTATTTGGCCTTTTATTTTTTTTTTCAAACCGCCAAGATGATTAACATGTGTGCATCATGCATGGGGTTCCCCGAGTTTTTAACATTTGTCCTTGGTGTACAACAAATATGCTGTCAAGTTCTTTACTATACCCAGTTTAAATATAAGAAGTACAATCATATACGGCATGTAGAGTGGTGTACATGAAGAATACTCAAACACAGAAGGTATGATGACCTGTACACTTGAAGAATAGCCAAAACCCATATGATACACTGATTTGTACACATCAAATATAGCCAATCGCTAATGTTACAGTGAGCAGTACACATGAAGAATAGCCAATCACACTGGCTGTTTGAGTCAGTAAGCATGCATTGTTTCCAGCCAGTTTGACCCCAGAGGTCAACCCAGCTACATGAGAACCTTGTTTTCATAACTTCATTGGAATCTGGGAAGAAAAGGCAGTGCGGAACAGAGTTGGTCACTTCACATCATTATGCTATGGTCTATTTTTTTTTTTTTTTTTTGGTAATATCTTTTTTCTTTATGCTCTATCACTTTGAACGCAAGCGTAGTCCATACACACTATTTATAGCAGTGATGGACTGAATTTTGCGGTTGGATTAGCTTTCTTTATTAACAGTGTTTCTCGCCATCAGGCGAACCCACTCTGACTTCAGAGGTACTTGTAATTTACGTCCCCAAGTCAAGGACGATAAGTCAACATTTTAGTCCAGTTGTCCGGTGTAAGGGCTGAACCGCTTACTTCGGCATCAGCACAACAGATGTTTAAGAACACGCGTTCTTACCCATTCCACCATGCTGACCTGCACTATGGTCTAGTGAATATCAAGACCTAGCACTTCACATTTCTGTGGCAGAGATGCTGCCCTGTTTATACCGACTGTTTGTCACCCCATTATGACACAACACAAGACACACTTATACTAGACGCACTTGACACACATCACATCAACACGAAGCTGAAACAGGCTGTGGAACTCAAGTATCCGAAAAGCTTGCGTCAATCAAGGAGGAAGACTAAATGCAAATAGAGACAGACAAACAGTCGCAATAACCAATGATCAGGAATGTTAATATCCATATACAAGTGCAAAGACAAGTGGTAAACAGGAAAAACTTTTCAGAGAGTACAACATGAATGATTAATTACATGCCTTCAAGATATAGGAGTAGACGGAAAGGACATCAGACTTATTAGTAACTTGTACTGGGAACAAGTGGCGTCAATTAGATACGGAAATAATTAGTCGTCTTATCACAGAGATAAAAAGAGTTTGGCAGGGATGTATGTTGTCCCCAAGCCTTTTCATTCTATACATAGAAAGAATTTTTAAACAAGTTGAGTTACACCAATGGAAGAATCATATGCTGAAAGGCCCTGGTTAACGCCTGGGATATGTTCTTGGAAAACATGACTTTAAGTGAAATGACATATAGCGAAACACTATACAAGTATACACACAGGTGACGACATTATGGCAGAACGTAGCGACATAAAGTGAAGTTATGTCACATTGTGACAATGAGGTTATAGCGAAACGACGCAAACCAGAGCGTAGTATAGCGGGGCCTTCCAGTACAATCTTAGGTATGCTGACGATACCGTGTTGCTAGCAGAAAGCGAGCAAGAGTTACAAAACCTAATGAAACGAGTGAACAGGCATAGTGCAGAATGTGGCTTAGATGTTAACATCCAAACAAGGAAAACTATGATAATTAGCAGTGGAAATGACAACATTGCAGTTATGACATATTTCAAACGAACGAAAGAAGAAGAAGAAGAAGAAGAAGAAGAAGAAGAAGAAGAAGAAGAAGAAGAAGAAGAAGAAGAAGAAGAAGAAGAAGAAGAAGAAGAAGAAGAAGAAGAATAAGAAGAAGAAGAAGCAGTGGAAAGAAAAGGTCAACAATGAACTAACTTTGAACTGTCAAACCAACCATGATCATGTAGCCACAGTAGCCAAGCATCCAGTCTTTCGGCTATGTAAATAAAATATAACAACTACACCCAGCATGAAATAGGAACTTCTATGCCTGTAAAGTCAACATTGATTTAATGTGGAACGGCCGTGCAGATTACCCGTTTGTGATACGATACTAGCCCACTGCAACATACTGAGCTATGAGGAAGCTGATCGACAAGTAAAATCAGGTAAAACAAACTGACTTGAGTACGAGTTATCAAACAGCAAAGAGTTAAAAGTTAGTTATATATCCTTTACAGGACATAGCAGTCAACTCAAGCATTTTTTTGGCTATTTGTGATTCCTGGGCAAGTTTTATGTTCAGTAGTTTGCCATTGCTTTTTGAACGACCGGAATTCATACCATTGTATGGAAACCAACACAAGGCGGTCTGCTTCAAAATCACCTGCAGTTGTATGCAGGATTACGAAACCCCTTTGCCACAGAGCCAAACAGCAAAAGCTTCTATAAAAGCTTCCTACATGGAAAAAGGAACAAATGATCACACTGACTATAGGAATAATTTATGTCAATCATCAACTTTCAAGTTCCCTCTGTTGTGTCTTCACCTTACTAGTACAGGATGCTAGTACAGGAGTGTGCATGTTCCAACGATCACAAGATTTGACGCTGGTAGCGGAGCATTTTGATAGCTTCTCCAATGTTGGAAAGTTCAAGGGATAAACCAGACAAAGAGACACACAAACCTGCTGCCTTGTAGGTAGACTAGGGACACTCAAAGGCTTGGGACAGTAAACCCAAAAACATGTTTGTCGAAATCGGATGTATTGAGCTTGATGAAACAGTGTGACACATTTCAGTTTATGATGTTAGGGTGTCAACTTTCAAGTTCCAGGTCACCACTGTTGGATTGTGAACAGGACACAAAAGACTGAAATATTCTCTCTATCAAAGGTTCAAGATAGATTTATGAAACCACAGTGTGTGTGGCAATAGTCCCTGACAGCCAATCACTTTTTACAGTCCTGTTCAACTTGCAGTAATGCACGTAAACAAATACGGTACCAATCTACTTCATTCTGCGAGCCGTGTTAGTGTAGTGGCTAGAAGCTCACCTGCTGACCAAATAGACATGGGTTCAAATCCACAATGGGACATATTTTTGTTTAACTGACATGGACTCCATGATTAACCCAGTCTACAAAGAGTACCAGGAAATGCCTTGGCAAGTAAAGGTGGTTGGTGTGATACTAAACCTGATAGTTTGGTGTGCAGTGAAAAACATCTTTATCCCCAAATCAGCAAACCAGTACTCTTGTGTCAGGTCGAAGCACTAATAACTGTCATTTACTGCCAATATAGTACCTTGCGGTGTATGGCAGAGGGGTCTTTGAGCCTGAGGAATTAAGGCCGCCTGGCTAGTGCAGTTGCCACGAACTGTGCAGGTTAGGATTTTCATTTTGCCCCCAACAGAAAAAAAATCCCACACCTTACTGAGGATTCGAACCCGGATCTCCCGAAGGAGAATCCGGCTATCTAGCCACTCGGCCAGCCACTCCTCAGACAAAACCTCAAATTGGGTAGGAGAGTACAGAAGGTTAAAGTGTTTACTACACTTGGCCAGTAGCAATAAAAAATATTAGTACATGGTAAACTCAGCAAAACGTGGATTCTCGACCATTTTCTTGTCAATATTGTCAAAAAAATAACAGGTTCCCAAGCGCATTGCTAAACCGAAACAATCTAGAAGAGTCAAAAATGTAAACAGAATTCTATCTTAAGAGTATAAAAAAGAAATCTTTTAAGAGTATAAAAGGATCATTTAATTTATAGGACAGTGATGTATGTTTCCAATAGCATGGATAATTGCCAGAACCAGGAAGTTAAAGAAACTATACAAACATCAACGCTAAACATATCATCGATCCGAACGTGATTAGATCGATGTGTCACACATATACATTTAATACCAAAATGTCTTTGATAATACTGATGAAAGAACAAGCAATATAAAGTATTTTTGGTCGTTTTAATACAAGTTGAAGCAATGCTAACAGTGGCAGACCTTGTGGCTTTCGTAGATGTCAGCATTACATGTATTCTCAAGCTGTTGCTGTCTCGCGTGCTGTGATTTAATGTTTTCGTGAACAGTGCTAACTTATCAGCTGTGCAACGCATACGATGCTGGAACCATATTTTTAAATACGAGCTGGCATGTGGTGAGTGACGTGTTCAGTATCATACTTGCCGCCTGTATTCCCTATTAGCATTTTCCTCATGTTGGACTGGTAGTGCATGGTTCCATTACCCTGCTAATGAGTTGAGTTCGTGGCGCAACACTGTAAGCTGTGAATTTTGTTTGGAATGTTTTTACATCTATCCGTGGTTGTTGTAGCGTGACTGTATATTCAGAATGATGGCAGTTGGGCTGTCGCTTGGAATTGACTTGATTGCCTTTTCAATTCATGAGTGCATTTATCTCTGAGACTCGTGGTGGTAATCGCTGGAGCTATGGTGTTTTTGCTTTGAGCGATGCTTTCAGTGGGCCGCCCTGCC